>BMAO01004222.1:0-164108 GCA_019973975.1 Trichonephila clavata | reverse complement strand
ATTTCGCGATAAACTGTTTACAGGAGACTCAATCATGCTGGCCTGTATGCCAGAAGACCAGCAGTTCGCATTCCCCTCACGTCTGCGCATAAACGCGCTCGTTGGAACTGGAGTTTGAAATATCAACATTGGAGTGTGGGAGAGTGGGCCAATGTGATGTTCAGTGACGAGTCCCGGTTTAGTCTGAGTAGTGATTCTCGGTGGGTAGCGATATGGAGAGAACGTGGAACACGTTTTGAAAAAAGAAACATTACGTAAAGACATCATTTTCCATCAAGGGGAGTATTGGTATGGGCAGGCATCATGATGGACGGCCGCACAGACCTCCATTTCTTTGACACGGGGTCTGTGACTGCTCAAAGATACAGAGACGAAGTTCTTGAGCCTTATATTTTCTTGTTTCGAGGTGCTGTCGGTCCTGACTTCATATTAAGGATGGTAAAGCGCCATGTCACCGAGCGGTGCTGATTGATGACTTCCTTGAAACGGAAAACATCCAGCGCATGTCGTAGCTTGCGAACTCTCCTGATTTAAAACCTATCGAGCAGGTATGGGATATGCTCGGGAAATAATTTGCAGCCCTTTCGCACCCACCAAGCTCCATTACAGAGCTGAAGAGAGCTCTCCAAGAAGCTTGGAACCGTTTGAACCCACAACTCATTCATCATCTCATAGCAAGTATGGTAAATCGCTGTGCAGCGTGCCTGGCTGTCAGAGAGTTGACCACACGCCTTATTAAACTGCAGCATCAGTATTTTATTTAATGTTTTCTTTCATTTTTTTCTGTAAAATGTGAATCCTTGCTATGCTCAGTTTTCTTCCAAACTGCTACTTTGGATAATAAAATTAATTATTATCATTCTTTTGATTTTCTTCCTTATTTTATAACCATTTTACACTCGCATATCACGCTTCCCGCCATTCTGATTTACTGTTTCTTCTTTATTCACATAATTATCAATTATGCTTAACTTTTGTACCCCACTGTACACACAAGGATGAAATTTTATATGTGTCGAACACCTCCAATACATTTTCTAGCACCCAAAGTAACATTTGAGTTAAGTTATTTGTATTTGTATGTAATTATCTTGATAAAGCAATTAAAAGCTTAACAGTGTCATG
Source organism: Trichonephila clavata (assembly GCA_019973975.1). Lineage (NCBI taxonomy): Eukaryota > Metazoa > Arthropoda > Arachnida > Araneae > Nephilidae > Trichonephila > Trichonephila clavata. The sequence continues at coordinate 162,983 of BMAO01004222.1, read as the reverse complement.
AATGACCTTAATGGAGTGGAACTTGAGATATTGATTTCACATATGCTGGGTCTCTACTATTTCAGAGAATTCTCCTTTCTCTCTTTTAACTGTGTTCTAAAATTAGAAAATAATTTTTGACTTTCTGTAATGTAAGGGGACTAAAAATCAATAATGTGTTTCAGCAATAATGTTTCAGATGACAAAATATAAATGACAATAAAAAACAGTGCATTTTAAATAAGCCCTCTACTTGAAAAATTGTAATAACTTACTCCATCTGTCAGTAAAAATTTAATACTCCAGAATAATAATTTTTGAGACCAATTACAATTCACATAATTTTAATAAAAACTGAAGAATTTTCTTTTAATTATACCATAAATTTTTATTCAGACGTAATTTTTCTTTAAATTTTGCCTTTTTCTTTACTTTTTTGTATTGCCTTTACCTATTTGAATATATTGGCAAAATCACATGGAAACACATAATTCTGAAAATAAATACAATTTGATTCGTCATTGAATTCTACAACCAAATAGAATAAACACTTATTCTTTAATTTGACCGTATTTTTAGTTTCGTATTTCATACACGTTCATTTTGATTACGTGAAGAAAAAAATTAAATTCACTCAATTTTTTTAAGCATTAATTACAATGTGAGTATATTTGCATAATGTGCATAAGTATTTAGTTCGTTCGTTTGTTATTCCCTCTGAGAATATTCAAGATTCTCAACATGTGTTAAGGCACATCCTGCCATAAAGGTATACTTTGATAAACAAATTTTAGTGATGTATACCATCTGTCTAAATTTCATTTTTCATAAATATTCCAAATAAGAGGAAATTTTAAATCAACTAACTTTTTTATTATAAAGAAGAAAAAAATTATAAAAATAATTAATATTTAATAATAAACGAATGAAACCGCCCTTAAAATTTTTCTTCGCATTATTTTAATATTATAACAAAACAGTACAATTTAAAATCTTATATACTCCATTTATTCTCAAATGTGTTAAATAACTTAAATATTTACATATTTCTTTATTTTGCAGTATTATACATTCAATTTGAAAACATTTGAGTCTGAAAAACAGATGAATCAAAACCAAACCATAGAAGAAACAACATTTTTTTATGAAAAAATCAAGTTTATATGGAATAAGAGTAATTCATTTAAAACAACACAAATTATCATCCCTATTTGTTTGATGAGGGCTTGTACACATTCAGACAAAATTATTTAATTTTGAACACAATCTGAATTTTTTTTTGTCCACAAATATCCCATAATTCAGCCAATAGGCATTATTCTCTTTGCTATTCAGATTTTAATTGCTTTTCCAAGATAGTGCATTGAAAATCCAAACAAAAAAAAAACTAGATAAATAACGTTACTTCGTGCTTACTTTTTGTAAAATATATTAACTTTTGTACGTGAAAAGCATTTTTTAATATTCAAACACCCAGAAAGATTTTTAGTAAACATTTTTCATAACATATTTTCTACAGTTAAAAAGAGTCACAATAAAAACATAAAATTTCATGATTGTTTCTTTTCACTTATTGAAGGGAGCATTAGAACGGATTTTGTACTATTGTAAATATTAATTAGCTCTCTCTATCGGATTCACAATAGACATGACAGAAACAATAACAAAATCTTCAAATTGTCTTATATGGGACCCCCCCCCCCAACAATCAAAAATATATCAAATTTAATACTCTCCTCAAAAACAAAATTCCAATACCATTAGTAAATGCGCGTTGCAAATTAGTGACGAGTAAAGGTGAAAACTAAATGAAAATGCTTCAATATGCCTACGTATCTGGTCACATTATATACCAGGCTTCTAAAAAAAGGCCAGCAGCTGATTCCTTCCAGAAGTACTGTAGCATCGAGATTATTGAAGGAAGCAGAATGTTCCTCGAAGGCATCATTGAATTGAATATGAACACTTACGAGTACAATCCTCCATCATCATGTCCACGGTTTAACAATATAAATTTTTACCACTCATGTTGAGAAGTGAAGTTCAGTGATATTTATCAAGATGTATGCAGGATCATCTGAAAATATACGACGGAAATACAAAAGGTTACACAGACGCATAGCATATATCTTTGATCTCCCAACTCCCTTTCGCAAATTCGTAGATTTATCCATCTTCAGAGGATTTATCTATAAAGGTTATATGATAAAGGGATGCGTGCCATTACTGGAGTTCCTTTAAGTATTGAAGCAGGGCTGCACGCCTTGATTCGACAGTATTGCCACTAAAGTAAGAAATGGATTCGCGTACAATTTTCAGATGTATTTCAAATTGGGGGGGGGGGGTCAAAAACGGTGTGACAGCTTCCTGGCGAACGTCACGCCAGTCTTCATGGTTTGGGGGGTGGAGTAATGTTGGAACAGCTGGCATTTCATGTGTTCATTATCGGCAGTTTAACATCGGACCACTATGCTACACAGATTGTTTTCGCTGCTATTTTGGACAGATGTGTAATTCCCTCCCAGAGCATTATTGCAGCAGAACAACGAATAACTTCATGTCATACGTCAGTAGCATCTATTCCTGGTAGAATCTCAACAGACCTTTCTCCCTTCAAGTATGTGAGAAACATGCGGTGTAGATCATCGAACATGTAGCACAGGGGTGTAAAACTCACAGCTCTCAGGCCACAATGAACCTCTTGTGGCTCAGCCAATTTTTTTGCCCACAATAATATATAATAAAATAGTAAAATTTCTCCTAAAATAGGAAAGATAGTAACAGAGAAGAGGTGTCAAGTATCAGAACTTAAACATTAAGGTTTTCTTGATCTTTTATTTATGTGTATTACAGTATTATTCTAAATAAACATATGTTTCTATGACTGTTGATTTTTATTTGCGGCCCACCTCAGATAAAACCTTGTTTGCATGGCCCAAGTTAGCCTTTATTTTTGACATTCTTTATGTAGTATATTGGTGTATACTTAAAAAAACCTGCAATGCATTCGGCGTAGAAAGTAATATATCAGTGAGTCATTAAACTTCGCTTCTTGGAAGCTTGTATGACGCTCCTTGGGGCACATTAAGGTTAAATATACAGTTCACTGGTGCATATCTTTTCTGTTCTCTTAATCATTTGCACATGAGTGTTGCAACTTCCGTATTATTTTCACATGGCTATGGGCATTCCCTCAAAGTGTTGCAATTTCACTTCTGAGGGTTGTTAATTAGATTTCCATATTTCTTATAACACATTATTTTCTTTATATTTAGCAAGAACATATTTTAAATTAGAAATCTATAAAAATTCCATTACTCAGTTAAAAGGTATTTATGTTTTGAAAGCAGAAATTTGGGTTGCAGCAAGAGAATATTCAAAAATTGTAGAAGCACCTGCCACTTCAGATTCATAACTAATGAGAACTCTTTATTGCTATGAAGTGTTTTATTCATTTTACTAATGCTGTCTAATCGGAAAAGTCTGTAATGATTTCCGAATTATTGATTCTAGTTTAAAAATCAATGAAACTTATTTATATATCATTATAGCATATCTTACAGAAATACAGATGATATTCACCTGCTAACAAATCATTCTAAAAATTATAATGGTCGTATAATAAATAATAGGGTAATTACATGATAGTTAAAGGCAAATTCCTGGAAAGTATAAAAACGATATAAGAACTGAAATGCACTTATAGTGTTATTTCACTTTAACCTTTAGTGAGTATATGTGTATCGTTTTTTTTCCTTTGGAAATAAGTTCTTTTCTTGTGTGAAAGCTTTTTCTGTGCTGTGTTATTAGTTTTGTGACAATGGATCTCTAAATCTGCATATAAATAACATATTGTATATTTGTGTTCTATATAAGCGTAACTATTACATTACAATTATCACTTTAAGTAAATAATGCTTATACAATTTTGTAAAACAATTCAAAAAGGCTAACTACATATTTTTGAAATAAAAATTTTCTTTAAAAAAACTTAATAATTTATAAATTTATTTTGTACTTTGGATCATCTAAAAAGAGCAGTTATTAGTGTTTATGAAAAAAAATTTATTATTTTTAATAGATCGTATATAGATCATTTTGTTATTTAATTTTATAATTTACCGAGTTGAATTTGAGAATGTCGGAAATGTCGAATGAAATGACGGAGAAATATTTTAATAAATTGACAAAAGGGTCCTTCTCGGCTTTGAAAATCAGAATTATATACTAATTAGAATCAAATTGTAACAACGTTAGTTACATCTATTGCAAAACTGTTAAATTTCAACATTTTTTTTTCTATTGAATATTTTTGTGAGAGTCATTCATAAGTTTCTTCGAGCAACTTAATACGAGTAAATTATCAATTTTTTTACTTGAAAAAAGATATAATGTATTTTTGTTCAAACTGAAGGTTTTCTTACACTTATGGAAATACTTTTCTTACACTAATGTATAATCAATCGTTATGGAAAATCAGACTACGTACTTCAGGAACTTAAAAAAATTTTTTTTCCTCATTACTTGTTATTTCATCTACGGTCAACTAAGTTACAAGAAGTAAAATGGTTAAGTTTTCAAGTCTAAATTGAAATACAACATATTTGTAATATTATTTAATTTATGGTGATATCACACACTAGAATTTTTGTGGAAGATGAAAATACTGCTTTATTCAAAAATCTTTTATTAAAGCAAATTAATATTTTCGACTTTTATTATATGACAGATAAAATTTATTCATTGTTTTTAAAACGAATGTGTTGAATTAAATTATAATCAATATTTTTTTTAAAATAAAGCTGAATGCCTTCGATTATTTTTTAAAATTTGCTAAATATTAATCTGTAAAGAAATAATGTTACTTCCATTTGAATTTCATTCTACAATATTACGATAATCTCAGTTCTGCTAGAAGTGCATGATCAATTATATATTCTTAGCAACAAAACACTTCATGTAAGTATAATCTCCCTTAAATAGAATTTTATATTTATAAGTAAAACAATTAGATGTATTATATGCAAGCTACAATATACGATATTGGTTTAACAATGTTTGTAAAGATACTATTATAATATTTTTTTTGTCTATTCCCTAAGTGAACACTTGCATGTGCATTTTGATGAAATTGCTTTTCAAGCACATTGTGCCTACTTCCTAGCTTCGTTCTTTCGCAGACAGGGGAGGTGTTTTATTTTGAAACATTCGGTGGAATTCAAAGGCAAACAGTTAAAGTGAGTAACTTCCACGGTGTTTGGGTAAAAAAAAAAGTTGATGAATAAGCACATGACTTAAGAAAGGGCAGTCTCAAGTCATCTGGTTGTTGTAGACATTAATGTAACGACCAGTACCAATCATAGTTCACGAAAATAGTTCATAAGACGTTTAGAAGAAGGTTTTTCAAAAGTCACGCGATGATCACTGAAGATATTTATTAGTCCACTACAGTTCAAGAAGAAATAGAAATTCAGAACATTTTTCCATTTTCTCGTTAACTTCATGTGGTCATAGGAATCTCAAAAAATCTGGCTTAGTCATTCGCCAAATGAGTAAGCCAGAATGATCTGTAGACATTCACTAAACAGCATATTAAGATGCTTTTGGTGAGTGATTGTATATCAACTAACTCCCTTTCCCAATCTCAGACGCATGCAGGTCCCGAAAACGGCGTTGGCAGAGAAGTCGAACTATTCTACAGGAACCTTAAGTGATGTCTGTTATTTGAAAAATATCTATTTCAAGTATGAATTCGCACCACAAAATACACAGAATTCATATACTAAACAGTATACCTCTAACAGAAAACTATACTCCCTGATAACCTACTTTTTGTTTCACTTCGTAATCCTATACTTGAAAATTCCTCCTCAAAGGAGCCATGCTCGTAATTATGCATGCTTACGATTATTTGAATCATTTTTTTTCGTATTATTTATAGTAAACTATATGCATATCTTATTTCACAACAATCTGTGTAATGTTCCATAACGTAATTTTATATTTCATTGACAAATGTATAACTGAGATATTTGAATCGTCTTTAAATTATAAGTTATGTAATGTCATGAAAGTGTCAATCGAAAGCAAATCGATTCAATGCAAACTTTAACTCTATACATTGCAATTCAATAAACGCTTTATTTGTATCTATCAGTATGATAAAAAAACCAAAAGCAAATGAATTTATAAAATTGTTTATGCTTGAAATGGCTATAAACATTGATAAAGTTAAATAATTCCACTATTCATTTTTTTTATTTTCTATAATTCGCTAATTTAATTAATCCATTGAAAGACATTTATAGATAGGAAAGACAGCTATTAATACAAGTCTTGGATACATTATAATACTCGATGATCCAAATTTATTACATGGTGAAAAACATCAAAAAGCCTTTTGAGAGAAAACAAAGTTAGGTGATTTTGTTTATTAAATATGAAACAAAAAAAAATGTCAATTTTTTTCTAAATAAAGAGTTAAAAATTTTATGAAATATAAAGTATTGTGTTAAAACTCATTTAATTAATCGATTCATCGACAAAATTAAAAAAGATAAGAAATTATAAATATAGAAGTTTCAGAGACATATATTTTATATTCACTGTGTGATTTAATTTAATAGACTGTGCTAAACGACACAGCCATATTGCGTTTAAATAATTAGTTTCCCTTTTTTGTAATTCAAATTGATAAGTGAAAGTTCTTCGCATAATTATAATTTACAATATTTGTGATGCAGATTAAAGAGACCTTTTATACGTTTTTAAATTTCTCACGGCATCCATAAATACATATCTTGTACAAATGATGTGTCGCTTACACAATTATTTTTCAGGGTACTCACCTTGAAGACAGAAATATGCTGAAGATCATTCTTCTAATAAGTATTGGAATCGTTGCTGCAGAGGCTGTTGAATGCACAACGGATTGCAGCAAAGTATGTTGCAAACCTGTACATTGCACAGAAGACCAAATATTAGTTAAGAATGCCCTTAATTGCGGATGTTGTGACCAGTGCAGAACCATTATAAGTACTTTTCTTTAATGTTATTCTTTTTCTGAGTTATTTTATACGTAGGAAAATAAATATTGGATACTTAAAGAATTGACAAAATTAATGGTGAAATATTACCTCTTTAATTTTATTTGCGTACTTAGTTCAGATATTCAAAAAAAATTTATAATGAATTATAATTAATATACTTCTTTTGATATTTGAATACATAATACATAGTTATCAGATGAAGAACAGGCTGATTGAAACTATCCTCAGGATTCCTGATTTTTTTCAACAGCAAAAATATAAAAGAAATTTATAAAAAGGAGGAAAACGCAGGCTCTACAACTATTACTCAAGGTTTAAGTCTTCAACAGTAACATTTGAAATTGTTTAATTAATAAAATTGTACAACTGCATATTGAATTCGCGAAAATTATTTTTAATTTTTATATAATGTTAATTTTTAATTATTTATTTCAAGATATATTTTGTTATCAATGACACTGGGAATAATAATATAATTACACTATACTTTATAATATATGTTTTGCATTATATTTGTTAATCAAAATATATTGAATTTGAGCCAACAAATATTTAAAATGTTCTCCACTGTCAGGATTTCTGTGATCTAACACTATAGTAAGTTTCTACTCTTAGAGAACAATTCACTATCAGCTACTCTCATATAATTTAAATTTTTTTTGTACAATTGCTTTTTCTTGCGCCTCCTAAACTCGCTAAGCCTTTACTTAACACAATGCCATATAGTGTCGTGAGTCGTGGTCAGATCTCTAAATCAAGAGCTCTTTAAATATGCTCCATAACCAGAGGGAGGAGTTTTTGAGACAACACATACTTCCCATGTATCAATTCCTTCCCTCGTATATCACATAATGTTGCTGGTTTGCAAAAAAAAAAATAATAATAATAACGAGTATTATTTTACAAATCAATTTCCTGATCTCATTTTATTGTTTAATATACCTTATCAATTTCTTCTGAAAAATGTTTACGATTCCTAATGAATAATTGTTGATAATTAGTCATTGTTGTTGCTTTAAGTGTTTTTGACACGGTAGATTAATGTTTTGAGTAATAGATTTCCACTAGCATAAATTCATATCGAAAGAAAATTAATACACATTGAAAATTTTCGCTTTGACAAAAACAAAACAGGTGTGGTGTATAGCTAAGGTCTAACTAGAATTGCCTATAATCAAAATACCACCTGAAATTTTAAAGTATTCACATTAAATTATCTTTCTTAACTATTTCTAAATTGGTATTTTAGAACAAGTATGCAAATTTCTAAAAAAAAATTTTTGTTCAAAAAATAGTTATGATTCTTTTTATGTCATTTACAGGAGAAGGAGAGTATTGCGACCCTCCAATATTCGGAGGACCTCCCCCAACAAGCCAATGCGAAGAAGGCACAAGCTGCACGTATGTCGAGTACTATGGCACTACTATATGCGTTGGTGATGATTATATTAATACGGAGGTTTCAACGTTATCTGATAATCTTGATCATTTAACATGGTTTTGACATTAACAATGTACACTTTTAAAAAACGAATAAAAAATATTCACAAGCATTAAAAATGTGTTTTGTTTTAAGTTCTTGTCGAAAACGAAAATTCTCATTCCATGTCTAACTGATAGTTAAAATTCAGTTATCAAACGTTTCCTGTAATATATATATGTATATATATATATATATATATATATATTAGTGCTTAAATACATATTTACTAATTATAGAGCAATAATAAACATTGTTATGCAAGATTTTACTTGGATATACCCTACCTCTTAAAAAAGAATCCTTTCATAAAATAGGAATATTTAAGTAAAATGTGATTGAAATTGTCAATAGCCCGTCTTAGTTATTGTTAGTATAGTTCGCTTTTTGCGATTTTTTTTAAGAATAATAAAGACAACTCTCTTCTTAGAATCCCAGGAACAGTAAATGAAGAATTTCTATTTCGATCCAGAATTGTTTTGATTCCACTATGTCAAATCTTTCGTGTAATATTGATTTTTGATTTAAGTTGCGTTAGTGATAAATCTATCAATTAAGTCGGTTAATCTGGGTATTTCTCTTAAAAAGGAAAAATTAGTAATTCACTGATTGTGTGTGTGTGAGTGAAGAATTTAGTTATTTTCATTCGTGCGTCTAACTTTTATAATTCTTTTCAAAACAGGTAAATATTAACTTTTATTTTGAAAATTAAAACCAGGTTTTCAAAACTGAAGATCTTTCAAGAAATATTATTGGGAGTTCATAACATTTATCATAATCATGTGATATCTTTAGCATTAAAAAGGAGGCTAATAATTTATTTTATAAATAATAATAAAAATATCATTTCATATTAGAAAGTTGATAAATCGTAGCAGCAAAAGACATGAGTTTCCTGGCAACAATGTTTGAATTCTGTTTGCAATAAAGTCCAAAAAACGACATGTAACTGTTGGTTTGGGTGTTATTCTCGTCAACTGACCTTAACTTAGAATTACAAAGTGTGACGCCGAAAAACCATTGTGCTGCTCTCGAGTTTAGATGATTAGAATATAAATGAATCTCCAAATCTAAACCTGAATGCCCTATAAAGTTTCTAATAATATACCAGAAAGAAAACATATAACTCTGTTGTTGTTTCAAATCCCCTTAGAGCAAAAAACCTACACCAAGAGCTCATTTGACCTTTCCGCATAAGAATGTCACCAAGCAGGTCTTGACCTCCAAACGGCTGTCCCAGGGAAATGAATGTGCCAGCAGTCCAGAAGTTGAGAAGAAGGGAGAGAGCAGGGACCAGTAAAGAAGGGCTTTACCCGGTGCACAAAGGTTATACCACGCAGGTGACCGCTTCTAAAGCACGTCAAGACTGTTTGAAGAACTCAGGATCTCCTGCACTGTAAAGATAGACCAGGACTCTTAGCTGCGTACCAGTGGTGAGCGGAAGGCTTTCGCTAAGTCATATTCATTTTAGCTTTGTGGAGGGAATGAATTTCAGAGTGGATCAAGACAGAGGAACTGGAGTTAGGGAGATCACAACCCCTTCCAGCCAGCTCATCAGCTGCCTCGTTCCCAGGCATACTTACATGCGATGGTATCCAATGAAGACACACTTGTTTCCTCTGACCAAGCCTAACCAATTTGAATATAATATCTAGACCATTACTGTTCATGATCTTTGGTCAATTCTTCAGTTAGTTTGTGTTGATATAGTCAGTAAAAGACCCAGTCTTCGTACTGTCAGCCAATCTTAAATTTTCCGTAAATAATTACTTACTGCTAAAATTTTCTGGCGGTAACCCTAAAATGTCTTACGGTCTACTGGTCGATCGCGATAGACGTAATGCCCACCCCAGCTTTAGTGTTAGTAGTGTTGGGACCAGCGGATAAGAAAGAAGGGTCTGTTACATGGCGGAGAGGCTCAGTACACTCTCGGCAGATCAATAGCCTTGAACAGTGGTTAGTAAACTTCCGACCGAAGTGGCCCCTTTTTATGTATCAGCTTGACATTGCGGACCCCCAAGATTTTAAATGTTCCTCCCTGATTCCCAGCACATAACTAACAATAACCCTAAGACTGCCTCTGCTACTTATACAGAATTTTCCTATAATCCTTTTTTCTTTAAGAAATCTGCTTAACATCTAATTATATAAAAAATATAACAAAATACTAATTCCAAATAAATAAATAACGTACTCAACTATATTAATTAAAATTTTAAATGAGAAAATAGTGCTGCATCACTCTTACAAGTTTTGTTGTAAAACATAATTATAGCTATGTTGTAAAACATAATTATAGCTATGTTGTAAAACTAGCTATAATTATGTTTTACACCAAGATAACTAGCTATGTTGTAAAGCATAACTATGTGGGTGCAAGCAATAAATAAACTGAATTAATATTATTGATAGAAATAAATGGTCTAGTAGAGTTTCTTATTGGTGGGAATATAATTATCTTGTCTAGGAAACACGTCTTTCAATTTCCCATGAGCTTTTCAAAGTCTGTAAAAGAGGAAATCTTAACGATAAATGAAAGACCTTCACGGACCCCATAAAAAGGAGCTGAAGACCCTCGAGGGTTCACGGACCACAGTTTTAGAACTACTGGTCTAGAAGACCGTCACATTATACTACACGCACGCATAGCGCCTTCTACTTCATTGCCCTCCATCCATACACAGGCACCCCTTAAATACGAAACTCTGTGTCAGTCCGTACCGTCGCAAGGTGCTTCGCTGAAGGACAGTTCTACTGTCACGGCTCCCATTGCGTGTTGTGCCTTGGACATACCTAAGAATCGCCTCGATTGGAATGGTGTGCACTCGAAGGGTTTGGACTGCAATCGAATGAAATCAGGTCGTCTTTAGCGGAAAATCCAGAATCAATTCGAACAGTAGTGAAGATTTCTCTCTCTCGTGTATGTGTATAGAAACCCGTGGTGAACATTAAGATTCTGCCTTCTCTGTATATTGGCACACCGCTCCCCCACCCCCCAAATTGTATGAATGAATGGGTAGCTATCACATATGACACAAAGTCATCCCAGAAGTACATTCGTGATACTCTTCAGCCACTTGTATTGTCAGTCATGGTGGGGTTATCAGGAGCCATTTTCAACAGAACAATGCTCACCCACGTGCTGCAAATAGGGTTTCTGATTTCCATGTATTTTTTCATTATCGGAAAATTTTTTGAAAAACCTTAAAACAAGTTATTTTAATTCGTATGAATAATTATTGTTTTCTGTAAAGATATGCACATAAACTTCATAATTTATATACTAATTTATATATTCAGTCCAAAATACAAAAAATATGAAATAGTATGTTAATTATTCATTTAAAAGAAAAATTTTGAAAAATATAGCAACATATGCTTTTATTACAAGTCGTCTGGGTGGCGTGGTTGGTTTGTCACTGGTCTTCTACTCCCAAAGTTGCGGGTTCGAACCCGGCCCAAATCGGTGGATTTTCATGATGCAGAAAATTGACAGTGGCCATGTTGTATGATTATATGGCACGTAAAAGATCTCTAGAGTGTCCGTTTGGCTTAAATGTTCTCGGCAAAATTAAATCCTAGAACAGGTTCGCATCATCAATAACTCGAGTGCCTCCCCCTGTGGAAACTGGGAGTCGAAATCGCTTGCTGTAATTGGTATCGCTTATACGATGCAGCGCTAAAAAGTGATACTAGCTCCTGGAGAATGTACTAGGTCTGCAAAGGCTTAAAATACCAATGAGCAGCCCCATTAGAAAAAAAAAATGCTTTTATTACTCAAGCCATTTCGTTGCATCAGGAACTATTGATAATTCTATGTATTTACTCTTTCCTATGGTAAGCAAGCTGAAAAAATTCTCCCCAACCGTACATGTGCTCTACTCCTTCGCTTATTGCATTGTTACCCACTGCTAAGAGAAGGGGATCCACCTATCATATCTTCTTTCAAGAAGTCGAAGAATTTTGGGTTGGTGAACTTCATTTCGACTGTGAAATCAGTTAAAATATATATCGAAAGTCAAAATCCACAAGCAAGTCAAAAATAGCTACCGCAAGGATTATTTCAGTCACGAGTCTGTCGTTAAAGGGAATTCCTGGAATCGAAATACATAAAAAAAGTGCAAAATAACGGAAAAAACATACATCGCGTGATAAAAACAAAATTACGAAAATCTTGCGATTTCCAGGGAACTCGGGATTCCGGGTTCTAGGGAATGAGACCCTTGCTGCAAGAGTTTCGAAGGACTTCCTCTGTTATCCTACCTATTTTGAAGTATCACCAGGTTTGTCACTTATTGAGCAAATATGTGATTTTTCGGACGACAAGATTGACCACTTATAAGTGTGGTCGAATTAGAGGTGCATTTACAGCAACTGTCGAACAAAATGTCGCATGACATCATACGAGACTTGTATTTCTCAATGCACAATCGTATCATATCATGCATTCATGCTATAGATGTTCCAACAGGGTACTAAAACCTCCATTCATTTGCAATTTTTTCTATTATAAATGAACATTTTATAATCCCTTACATCAGGGATGCACAACCTATGGCCCGCGGGCCAATTTTGGCCCGCGAAGCCTTTAAAGTTGGCCCGCGAATGTCTATTATAAAAGAAGAGTAATCTAATATAGAATGGACCTTTTTTTAATTAAACAGGGAAAAATCGCTTACGAAAATAGTATTACAGCAAATAATTGTTTTACAATTGCTCATTAAGTATTTTTTTTTCAATTTATTACGTGGCTTTTCAATATCTTTCCTTCATGGCTATCTGCGAGTACGAGTTTTCGTATAGGAGAAGCTCGTGGACGTGATCCCCGGAAGCCATTATTTCTTCCATCGCATGGTCTGGATGCAGAAAAGGTCGAAGAACAAATATGTATTCACGCACGCACACCGGAACAGTCTCTATTCGAAATTATGCTGAGCCAATCAAAAGTACCTATCAAACTCACGTTTTTCTTCATAGTGAGCGCTATCAATAATAATTTTAACTTCTACTTAGCTGCAGTGATCATTCTTTTAAACAACCCCGTGGTTTTGCTAGTAGATCGGGAATGTTGAAATCACTGTCACACAGAATGGATCTGATATTCTTTTTTGTTTTCGCATTTTTAGTCTAGTATCATTAAGAGAGAAAAAAAGGAGGTTTTCAAAATCGGAAATTTCAAGATGCATGGACAGATAAATACTGTTTTATCTATTACAATGATACTGTCACATGCTTAATATGTAGTTGCAAGATTGCTGTGGCAAAAGAGTATAATTAAAGCGGCATTATGAAACAAAGCATAAACATTTTGCATCTATGAAAGGATATGAACGATCGCAAAAAATCGAACAACTCAAAAAACTTTTAGTAGTCAAACAATTTTTTTTCAAAAAAGTACAGTTAACTTTTAAATTCATATGGGGAAGTGAGCTTAAGTGTCACTGAAATTATCGCTAAAGAAGGTCGGCCATTCACATATCGTGATTTTGATAAAAAGTGTTTGTTGATTGCAAATGAAAAACTTTGTCCTGAAGCAAAAGGGAAATTCAAAAATATAAGTTTAAATAGAATGACTATTCAAATAAGAATTCAACAGTTGAATGAGGACATTGAAAATCAAGTAAAATCAGCCGCTTAAACCTTTGTATATTTTTCTTTAGCTGTTGATGAATCTACAGATCGGACATCAGTTAGCCAATTGCTTTTGTTTGTTCGTGGAATTGATAAAAATGTTTGTGCTACGGAGAAACTACTTGTAATGTTTCCCATGAAAGGGCAAACAACTGGAAGTGAACTTCTTTCCAGTTTGATACATTTGTGCAATGCAGCTTCCTTAAACATGAACCATTGTGAAAGCATTACCACAGATGGAGCAAAACCAATGATTGGCACGAAAATTGAAATGGTTTCGCTGCTAATTGTGGTGTAGAACTGTTGCAAGTTTATTGCACAATTCATCATGAGTATTTATGTGGTAAAGAATTAGGATTTGCAACCATAATGCAGTGTGTATCTAAAGCAGTTAACTTTATTCGTAGTAATGCCCCCAAACATAGTCAATTTACCAAATTTTTAAAAGATTTTGATGATATAACTTCTGATATTCTTTATTGCTCAGAAGTTAAATGGCACAACCGAGGAGTTGCCCTTAAGCGTTTGATGGAACTATTTGGGGAAATTGTTACATTTCTGTGGTAAAAATACTAGAAGGTTAAAAGAAGTAAGTTTCCAGTATTATTTGGCCTTTTCTTTCAGACATAGCAGGCCATTTGAATGACTTGAACACAAAGCTACAAGGAAAGAATCAGTTCATTTTTCAATTGATAAATAAAGTAAAGGCATTTAAACAAAAATTATGTTTATTTCAAAACCAGCTGAAAACTAAAAATTTTGCACACTTTCCCTACGGCCAAAAAATGCATGAAACATTTCCACACATGAAGATTCAGTATGAGGAACAAATTCAAATCTTGCGCAACGCATTTGCTGATCAATTTTTAGATTTAAAAAGTACCAAACGAAAATTGATGTTTTTTCTTCTCCATTTTCTGTTGATTTAAATCTAGTGGATGAGAGTATGCAGTTAGCCTTAATTGATTTACAGAATTCTAATGTTATCAAAAATCAATTCAAAGAAAAATCGATATTAAAATTTTATGAAAACATCCGAGGATTTTTTGTATTTAAAGCAAAATGCAGCTGCTTGCCTCACTTTCTTTGGCAGCACTTACATTTGTGAGCACTCTCCCTCACTAATGAATTTAAACAAATCAAAAATAAGAAATAGAATAGCAGATAAGAACCTTTCTTCTGTTCTACGTATTGCCACAACAATCTTAAGCCTGACGTAAAATCGATAACTTCAAATATTCAGTTCCAGCCATCTCATTAAACCTTAGAAATTTTAAGTACTAATTTTTTTTTAAATTTAAATTGTGCTCTCTATATAATTAGTAAAACTTTTCCTTTGTTATATTGTCACGTAGAAAGGAGCAAAGCGATGTTACCCAATACAAGATTTATTTTGTCGTAGTGTTTTAAACGGGCAGCACCACAACTGAAGACCTATCTAGCTGCAGTACTTTTATGAACCTGGTGGAGAGTTCTAGAATAACTACCAGGGTAAAGATTAACATAAATTCAATTTATATAATTTGCAAATGTCCGTTATAATAAATAATGAAAGTCATGATCAAATTTAACAAACAAGTATCTGGGAGGCTCGAACCCGAGCCACCTGCATGGTAGAGCAGCGCTCTAACCGTTCGGCCACTCAGAGCGTATCAGTTTGTGATAATATAATTTCAAGTTTGCCACCTTTTTAGCAGGAATTTTTTTTTGAGCCAAAGTATCTTAATCTTTCCGAAAGTGTTTGTGTTTCATTGATTTAGCAACTGTATAATGCGTTCCTGAGTAAGTAATAATTGTAATAAATGCATAAACATTGTCATAAAACAGTGTTTTCACGGTTGTAACATATTTGCCATCGCGTAATACTTTGGCCCTTGATATGATTCTATTAAATTTTTTGGCCCCTCATCCTAAAAAGGTTGTGCATCTCTGCCTTACATCAATGTTGTACTTAAGTATTTAAAGTTTCGTTTTATTCTGACAATTCTTTCTTCGTGCACAAACTTTTATGGCAATGAGTGTATAATAAATATTTTAAAATATTTGGAGGAAACTCTTGAAAATAATCAGATTATTTATTTTTTCACTCTTTTGAATGTGTTTTCTCCTTGCAATTTTGAGCAATAATCTTGATTTGAGGCGAAAAGTAAGAAACTCAACGTAGCTAGCTTTTACGCTGGCGTGTCCACGAGAACCTTGAGAATTAAAAAAATGCAAATAAAAAGATTAGCTACAAAAATATTCATTTATATACACACTTATAATGTATATATTTACACTTATAATGTAAAGGAAATTCAGATAAAGTTTTATTTCTCAAAGAATATTAATCGACGTATGATGTCGTGGTAACAGATACGATTTGTACCAATACAAATTAACTCATACATTGGCAAGAACTGACGAATACAAAATATAGGTAACTATAGCAGATAATAAAGGTAAAATATTCTAATTTATGTATCAACTGATATATAGCAACTTTCACCCGCGGACTTAGAGATTCCACTCTGAAATAAAATGAGTTGAACAAATTGATCAATTTTTATATTTAATATTTTCTTCCACGATTATTGCGTAAAAAAAGGTTTTTTTAAAAATAAAAAATGTATGCGGTATGCAAAAGGACATTAAAATTTTATATCATTAATATGTATATGAATAAATGCATATTTTGATGATATAAAATTTTAATGACCTAGTGCATATCGTATTTAGTTTTAATTAATTTATTTATTTTTACTGTTATATACATGTATATATATATAGATTTCATGTTAATCAAATCTTTTTTGTTCGTACAATATTAAAGAAAGACGAGTAACTTTAATATTTTAATGATATAATATGGAATTTTTTTTCAAAAAAATATTCGATTTGAGAGAAAATATTATATTCAAAAATTGCTATGTATGTTCCATAAATTGAATGATCTTGATTAGCTTATATGTAGAATTCATTATTTTTTGCTATCCTTTAACACACACACGAGTATTTTTTTTAAAATTTGCAAGTACTAAGTTGGCAAATAAGGACAAATTTACTCTCATTTACACGCAATAAAAATACGTACGAATTTCACTATGTCATATAAGTTGATGTTTTTAAATAGTTCAAATCCACACAGAAGTTCAATATAGTTGATAAGTAAATTATAAATATGTGTTTATATTCTGTATGAATTAATGAATTAGCAAAAATAAAGTAAGTTTTAATTCTATTTTTAAAGGCAAAGCAATAATCTATTTTGAATTTTACCAAAGCACTCAAAATCAATATTAACTTAAATCTTAACAAACTTGCAAGAAAACATTCGTTTCTTACCTTAAAAATGTAATTTTAAATTACTAGGTATATCGGAAATGTTTGCTATAAAGTAACATTTAACATAGCTTCATGCATGCTTTCTGATAAAGGTATAAAAAATGGATTTTTTCAGTGAGTCCTAATATACTGTTTTTATCTACTTAACATTTCTAATAAAATATTTGTAATCAAATTTATAAAATTAAAATCTTATTTTTGAATGAAACATTAAAATTAGGGAGTTATATCATACTAAATTTTGTATTTCAAAATAAACTGTTTCGCTATCAAAATTCCTTTTATATTAAACAAAAAATTTTCAATTAAAAGTTGAATCTCTATTAATACGAGAAAAGCAGCTTATAGGGAAAGTTTACTTTGGGGAAATTACTGAAATCGATACTCGAACACAGGTTTTGTCAAAAGTTGCAGGTTGGCGACGGACATAAATTCTCCTCTTTAAAATTCATTTAGGGTATACATAGCCAGGTACTCAAGTATCAGAAATTTTTGAATATGGAAACTACCCGTATTCCCTATTGCAAAAATGTTTTTGTCACATGTATGTAAATAATGAAATACTTAATACACACAAATTTCACTTCACGAAAACAAAATAAAAGAGAAGCTTTATAAAGAATAAAGAGAAGCTTAAGCAAAGAAAACTCTAATATTATTTTATTTAACCACGAAACCGAATTAAAGAATTCTTTACAATAAAATCATTTTTCTAAGAGTAAAAAATCGTGCCAATCGTCGACATTCTCATTAAAACAAAACAAAAAGTTGAACAGTATTTTAAATAATAATGTAATCAGAATATTACATCAAATTAGACAGAATTTACAATTGTAAACATAATATTTTATTCAAATATCAATTTTACATCAGAATTCAAATTAATCTTCACAGTCACGAGCGCATATATCTCCATTACCAGTGTCCATGCAGGTCGTGCCCGATTCGCATTCCCAAGCTGGGGGAGGTCCTCCAACTATTTGTCGTCGAGGACAAGCTTCTCCTTCCTCTGTACAAATATAGAAACAATTAAACGCATAAACCCTAAAAGTTATAATTAAGTATTTCTGTATGCAATAGGAATTGAGACCAATAACCTTATATATAAGAGAGTGAAATATACATCAATACTTTTAGTGAACTTCTGGTAAATTATCACAAACTGTTTTACAATCATTCAATAATCTTAGTCATAAATTGAATATTAAAAATATTCATAAGATTTTTGAAGTGAAAACTTCTTTAGCGGAGTTGGGCACATTTTGGTAGGGGAAAATCTTCTGGGTTCGCGTCACCGACATGTTCTGACTGGCGCACGCGCAGTGTGCTGTTCGCCTTAGACACTTTTTGGATGGGTGAAATCTCGTGCTTTCACGTCACCGACATGCTTATAGTAGTACTAGCTGTTACCCGCCCGCTTCGCTGGGTATTTCATGATGTTTTATAAATTTTTATTGCTTATATATATGTATAAAGTATTGATATCTAAGTCCTAGCATTAAGAATTCGATTGAATTGAAAAATATACTTATACCTGTAACTGTCACCTGTTGATAAAAAAAAAGGGCAGAACTCATCTAATTTGTATTTTCTAAAAATCTCTAAAATTGAAGTATAGAATGATGTTTGCTCTTTCGTAACTCAAAAACCAAGTGGATTCCCGCAAAACCAATTTTCGGTGGATCTCTACTCCGTAAATTGAACATGCAAGCCAAATTTCAAGTCTAAATCTAACAGAAAAAAGCAAAAGTTTTACTATAAATATCCCCGTAATCCCGTTGAGAGCCGTTTTCCAAAATTACTGCTCTTAGCGGATTTCAATTCAACAAAAGAAAAATGCAAACCAAATTTCATTATTATAGTCCTTGTAGCTCGAAAAAAGTAATTTTTTTTGTCAATACGTCCCAGTAACACCCTGCAACCCCCCAGAACTTGATTTGCTTAAAATTTATTCTTAGTGGATCCCTATTCAACAAAAGAAACATGCTTAACAAATTTCAAGTATGTGGGTCTAACAATTAAAAACAGGAATTTTTTTCCGTAACTCCTCTTGACCCCTCGCAAACATCTTTGGGGGTCAATTTTCATTTTACTCTTTGTTAGAGGAACTCTATTTCATGAAAGGAACATGCCTACCAATTTTCAAGCAGGATGATCAAGTAGTTTAAAAATGGAAATATTTATCGATTACGCCTCTTAATCTCCCGAAATTAAACTTCGTAGTTGATATTCGCGAAACCCATTTTGTAGCGGTTCTCTACTTTACGAAAGGAATCTGCTTATCAAATTTCAAGACTGTACGTCTAACAGTTTAAAAATGGGGATAATTGTCTATAACGCCACTTGAGCCCCGCAACGCCACTTCTGGGTCTGTTTTCACAAAACCCATTTTGTAGGGGAATTGCACTCTATGAAAGGAATCTGCTTAGCAAAATTTGAAGACTGTGCGTCCAATTAATTAAAAATGCAAAAAAATTATCAATAACGCCCCTTGAACCCCCGCAACACCACCTAGGGGTTGATTTTCACAAAACACATTTTGCAGTGTATTTCTATCCTATGAGAGGAATCTGCTAACCAAATTTCAAGACTGTGAGTCTAATAGATTAAAAAAAGAAATAATTATTTATATCTGCCCTTAACCACCCTCAACACCCCTTGGGGGTCAATTTTCTCCAAACCCGTTTTGTAGAGGATATTTACTCCATGAAAGAAACATTCCTACCAATTTTCAAGCAGATAGGTCAAATAGTTTAAAAACGAAAATATTTATCTCTTACGCCACTTATTCCCCTGCAACGCCACTTGGAGGTCTGTTTTCACAAAACCTTCTCATAGCTGATCTCTACTCTATGAAAGAAATCTCTTTATCAAATATAAAGACTGTGCGTCTAATAGTTTAAAAATGGAAATAATTATCTATAACGCCCCTTAAGTCTCCTCAACGCCACTTGGGGGCAATTTTCACGAAACCCATTTTTAGCATATCTCTACCCTATGAGAGGAATCTGCTTACTAAGTTTCAAGACTGTACGTCTAATAACTTAAAAATAGGAATTTATAACGCCCCTTAAACCCCCCGCCCCCGCAACACCCCTTGGGGGTCAATTTTCCCAAAACCCATTTTGTAGCGGATATTTACTCCAGGAAAGAAACTTACCTACCAATTTTCAAGCAGGTAAGTGAAGTAGTTTAAAAACGGATATATTTATCTATTACGCCCCTTAATCCCCCGCAACGCCACTTAGAAATCTGTTTTCACAAAACCCGTTTTGTAACTGATCATTATTCTACGAAAGTAATCTATATATCAAATTTAAAGACAGTGCGTCAAATAGTTTAAAAATGGAAATAATTATCTATAACCCCCCTAAGCCCCTGCAACGCCACTTGGGGGTCGATTTTCAGCAAACTCATTTTGTAGCGGATCTCTACTCTCTGAAAGGAATCCGCTTACCCAATTTCAAGATTGTACATCAAGTAGTTTAAACATGGAAACAATTATTATTAAAGCCCTTAACCCCCCGTAACGCCCCTTGCGTTTCGAATTTCGGAAAATCCTTTCTTAGCTGATGTCTACTCTATCAAAGGAACATGTCTACCAAATTTCAAGTCTGTAGGTTGAATAGTTCCAGAGATTTCGTGATTAGTCAGTCAGTCAGTGAGTGAGTCGCTTTTCTCCTTTATATATATAGATATCTGTAGCTATACAGCTGACGTATAGGGCTGTGTATATATTATAAGTGAAATTGAATGGATTTAGTGAAAACTTCAATGTGTATATACTGTGCATTGTTGAAATGGTGTTTTTGTTTGATTATTATTTAAATCGTTTAATTGAAGAATCATTGGGCAGTACAATAGGGATTACTAAATTAATATACTAATATTTTTAAGATAAAAAATAAATAGCAGAAAATTATTTTAAATACTCGTATTTATTTTGGCGTTTGAAAATTTTATATTATTTAAAATTATTTTAAATCTTCATATTTATTCTGGCGTTTGAAAATTTTGTATTATTTATTTTCTAATATTTAACCTCTACAATGCATCACGCAATCCGGATTAGCATTTCACAGTGGCTTAGACTTTTTCTTACTACCGTGGTAAAACAGACTTCTAGTTGTTCAATCGTATTTTTATCGTGGATTTTGAAATTAAAAATTTTATAAAATCTAATAATAATTCAAGAAAAATGTGTTGAAGTTTAAAGTATGGTTATTACTACAAATAAACATCATAAAAGATCAACAAATCATCGAGACAGAAGAAAAATGTGTGTGTGTGTGTGTTGAAGTTATTTTAAAAATACAAACAAAATGCCTTAGGGGAAAAATCGGTTAAATGTTCAACTGTTAAATAATTAACAATAATTTGTTGTTAAACGAAAGGGTGAAAATATAGATTATTAATAAGATGTCTTGCTAAATAATTAACAGTATTTAGCTGTAAAAACGACTGATTGGCGCAAATTTTATAATCAGAGTGTAATATAATTTGGTTCTAAATTCTTCATCTACAGTCTTGTACGGATTGATTCAAGTATCAAAAAATATTTTGCTTTCTGAAAATAAGACATATAGTTACATAGGATTATTGCTCAGTTCATATCATGCTTGTTTATTAGTGCTGTTATTCTCTGTTTGGTAAGTTAGTGTTAAAGAAAAAAACATTGTTATTTCATTAAAATGTTTTATTATTTTCCGTTCACAACTGCATATTTATCCCAGGCCTTTATAATCAATATTTCTAAATAGAGAAGTCAAGTGGTAGTAAAACTAAACGAAAAATCGCTGACGAACATCGAATTTTCTTTGTAAAAGAGGAATTAGAATATTTTTACTGTGAAGTGAAAGAAAAAAAGTAATCTGCTTGATATATACGAATGCTACTATTAATTTACCAAGGTATCAATTATTTTCAGTTATGAAAGGAAATAAATCTCCTGCTAGAAATTGTAATAATGATGTCAAACTTAGGTCAGTTTTGAAAACAATCACTGCAAACAAAATTTCTCCCGAAATAGAAAAAAAATAGTAGCAGAGAAGAAATATCACGGTCAGGACGTAAACGTTGAATTTTTCTTGTTCTTTTACATTTGTTTATTATAATGTATTATTCGAAATAAATCTATGTTTCTATGAATATTGATTTGTTTGCGGCCGATTTAAAGTTAAACCTTGTTTGTTTAGCCCAAGTTAGCTATTGAGTTTGACACCCATACTTAAAGTTAACGAAGGGCATATATATTAAAAAATATCACTTTTATTCACAGGTGTTTCCATTATTTTAATAACCACCTGTATAGGTTTCCTTGCTCTGTGTTTGTAGATTTCTATTGCTGTGTGAACCCTTCTTAACTAATCAAAAAAGAATCACTACAGTAGCAAAAAACTAAGTAACTGTTTTCACTGTTTGAATAAGTGCTACGATACTTAACTCCATATTAAGTTACGTCATCACTTGTTTGTCGTTCATTGAGCCACTTTACATTACCATAATTTGAACAATTGAACCACTTCTTCCCTATAGAGTAGAGTCCGGGGAGTTGTTTACATTTTTTTTTGTTTTATTCTTTTATAGCATTTTTTCTCTGTGCTTTGTTATTAGTATTCAGCAATTGTAGAATATGCCGGCGCATGTTAAATCCTTTAAATCTGAAAGTTTTAACTCGTTGTGTCAGAAGGTTATTTGTATATATACATAAATTCTGTAAGAAAACACCTAGTTAATTGAGTGGTGTAACAAGAGTTGAAAATTTTACAATTTTATACTCACACTAAAAACAGAAACAAATATTTATCTCATTTATTTCTTTAAATGGTTGTCACTTACTGTTAAGAAATCTATAATAGGGAAATTTTTCTCTCATCATTTAAGGTATTGTCTTAATTTATATGTAAACAGGAATCTCAAAAATTTGTTGAAAAAAGAAGTAAAATAGTATCTTGTTTTTGCTTTATAGTCAACAGCTTCTTTTTTTTTATTTCGACATACTTCGAAAACAGGAGCTCCAAATAATGATTTAAATGACTAATTTTCTGAAACAATAGCGTTAAATATGAGGGAAAGTAGAACAGGCTTATCCTTTCTGTAAAATCCCCCTTCCCAAAACTGTTGTATCCTATAAACAAAAAAAACCTAAAAAACGTGACTAATAAATAAGAAATTTGTAAAACATTCTCACTAATAATGGTTTTGCACATGTCGCAGCATCCACACGATCCTCCTTTTTTGACAAGGACTTGGTTTTCTCCACATGTTTCTTGCTCACATTTGAAGCGATTGCAGTAATTCTTTGTACAGGGGATCCTTGCACCAACTACCGCAATGCCAGCCAAAACTAGAAACAGGATCTTGCACATTTTATGGAACTGTGGCAGGTCCTAGAGGGTAATAAGTGATTGATTTCCAGAAATGCTGTCAAATTTCCTTAAAATAATTGATGATATTTATAAATTCAGCAATTCCTTTCTTTTGTATGAAATATATGTTTTTATTTAAGGCATTAAAAGACTCATGAGGCATTTGTAGTTAGTACCCTCCGATAAAAAGTGGAATTGTGGGATGCCAGAAATTATTTCCATTATCCAATTCAATGCGATCTGTAGCAACTGTTGCGAATAGCGTCTAAGAAGCCACGACTAAAGTTCTTCAGTAAGTGTGAGTAGAATAATAATATATAAATTAATTTATTGAGAAATTTTCGGAATAGAATTTAATATTTATGCTAATAGTTCTAGTAAAAAATTTTAAAATGTCATAATGAAGATAATGTAAAGAACATTCTGTGTTAATTAAAAACAAATTATGAATTCTCACCATTATTTCTGTCGGTTGAATTTTCTTACCATGATTACTCAAAATTATTCATAAAATACTCACTAAATTTACTTTATAATAACACTAATGCAAAAGCAAAAAAAAAAAGTACCGAAAGAGACAAAATTAAAACATAATAATTATTTGACTATTGTTAAGGGAAAAATATTACATTACAGTATAACCACTGTGTTCAAAGTCACGCAATCACCCATGAACAAACATTTATGAGTTTTAAAAATTAATTCTTTTATTATATATTGAAGTAAGACTTCGTTTACCCTGCCTAAACTTCTTTTTATTCTTCTAGTGCATTTTTATTCTCATAATAACAGCATTTTGTGTATTGCTAATAATGTTTAGTGTATAGTGGGTTAATTTTTTCTTCCTCCAATAAATATTTATTTACATTTCATAATTAAAATGTTTAATATTCATCTCAAGAAGAAAAATAATAATGAAAAATAGCAATCTTTAACATTTCTTCCACTTTTTCTATTTTATATATTGAATCAAAATAGAATTAAATAATATTTGCTTCAAACGTTTGTGAAAATAAAAAATATATATTTAGAATTCCTTAATTACTATTTTGTAAAATGTTATTCTACTGTGATTTCATTACAGATTCTCTTAGTTTTTAAACAAATAAAATAAAACGAGTTCCTTATTTGTTATCAACTTGAAATATTTCATAGGAAATTAAAAACAAATTAAATATACTCTCCTAAATTAATAAGAAATATATTATAAGAAATAACAATTTATTGAATAGTAAAGAGTTTACTAATGAATTCTCTCTCTCTCAGATTACGTTAAATTTTTCATTATTAATTAAAAATACAATTTTAAGGTTTTACCGAACACTCAGTTTTCTTAATCGAATCCGGATGATGTAAATAAAATTACTAACCCATTTCAATAATCATGGCAAGCTATTATAACAGGAATTGAAAATAAAATCTAAAAAAGTAATTACTTTCTGTGATTAATGATTCGTAAGTTTTCTTTTATTGATTACTCGCTTATAGGAAACTGAAAAACCTTTGATGAGAAAAGTAAGAAGCATTTTTTTTTAATTCACATAAACAATGACTTCAATGCTATTACATCTTAGAAATTGATTATGAAAACAACTAATATTTGGTAAATGTAACTTCATTCTCAATGCTTGTTTCAAATAAAATAAAATAATTGTGAATGATATAATGACATGATTGTTGTTTTTTCAGCATGTAGTTATGTCATTCGTCATTCTAAATTGTGTGGGCCCTGTGTATGAATCCAAATAATATCTTCATCATTTGAAAGTCATCATGATTAATCTTCAATTTTTAAAATTTCAAAACTTATATTTATTTTAAACTGTGTATAATATTGTATATATTTTAAAAAATAATAACAGAATATTTTAAAATTTACGTAATATAAGTTCCTTTTATCTACTTTCTACGTGGATTTATTTTTTTTAGTAAGCTTATATCAAATCTATTTCTATGTTTGTGTGTGCGCACAAAAAGTAATGCAATGTTCTACAAACATAGGCCGTTACATATCACAAAAATAATTGAAACAAGCTAAGTATAATAAAATTTTCAAATCAAAATTGTATTTTTCTTGAACTACTGTTGTTAAAATTATCCCGAAATATATTAAACTTAAAGTAATAACTTTTAGGTAATTTATGTTTTGAGTTATAAAATAAATCGTAAGCACGTAACAAAAAGTATACGGAACAAAGGGATTAGTTCAATGAATAACATTGGATGGAAAATACAGAAATATTTTTATACGGAAAACACTTACCAGGAATCAATGATGGTTAAAAATGTGAACCAGTTGGTATAATACACTGATTTTAAGTATGCATTTCTCAGTCAATCATGTGATGTCCACGTTTAACAAATCAAATAATTATCATTTGTTTATGGGACAGGTGCAGCTTCGTTTCTGTCTTCATTAACAATTTTAATGGTTTTTAAATAGTATTAATTGATTTATATAAGCATAAAAAACTGGGCACTAAAACACTTTGCGACAGTGTCTGAAAATTGATTGATTGATTATTAAAGACGCACTTTGAAACTACATGAAGGCTATTGACGACTAGATTTGGGATTTTAATGATGGCTACGACAGACTGCAATCAGAGGGGAATTGTATGATTTCTCTCAAGAAAGACATATGTTCTTTACATTCGATTAACAATTTAAGACAATCTCCAGGTAATGATTAATACTATATTATGTTTGCAAAATTTATAAAATCCTGTCATGGTTATTTTCTCTTCAATGATTGATTGACTTTTTATTAACGTCACACTTCAAAGCAACAGGAAAGCTATTCGTGATGAACTTTGTAAGTTTGATCTTTTATCTAATGACGAGCACTACAAACGAACTCGCGTACCATTCTCAAAACTTCCAGTCGCCGCAATAGCTTAATGATCAGGGTAACGGTCACCATATCTGGCATGTCTTGAGTTGGAGCCTAGAACCGCTGAAGACCCACCCTGTAGGGGGCAATGCACTTTAAATCTGTCGAGGCTCAAACGTCCCTCGTTGGTGTGGTGTGGAAGTTAGGAAAGAGGGTGCCAGCTCAGGTGTCATCCTCGTCACTTGACCATGGTTCACATTTACGAGATCCGTTGCCAAAAGCCTTCGAGCAGATGAATAGCGTGACATTAATATTCACTCAAAACTTCCACAACTCGACACGTTTAGTGTGCAGTGACGGAACTATAGTGACTTGTGGATATGAAGGAAATAAAAAAAAGAGAGAAATACTTTCATAGCTTTTATAATAGTACTACATCCATCTTTTTCAATATAACCATTAAACTATGCCACTGACTGTTCATGAACAACGTAACAAAATAATGGAACGAAAAACAATTCTTACCAATATATTCCTTTTATACTTTTATATTAGATCAAATTACAAAAGTCTAAGAAATGAATCATTTAAATTAATTTAAACATTAAAAGCGAAATGTTTGATGCATTATTTTATTGTATTCCTTGATATATATAAATCTGTTAAACACTTTCACTTTATACTTTACAATGGAATAAAGTGTCTTTCTTTTTATTTATTCTCTTTCTTCGATCCGATACCAACCATTGCACTTCTATCATATCAAAAATTGGTTCTGCGTAGAACTGTTTTTATTATTAATTTCGTTTCAAAACGAATCAAAAACCATGAAATCTGGAGTAGAACGCGCACCTGTGTATAATGCGCATTTATACTTTATAAAGCTGCATTTATTTTTTTATTCTTTTTTTTTTATTTTTAGGTATACTCGGTGTTTTTCGCGCACCCCATTATTTTTGCGAAGGAATTTGAAATGTACGTGTGCAATGCTATTATCTTTTGAAGTCATTTACTCGAGGTATCATCCCAGACTTATGAAAAAATAGTATACTTCTAGAACTACAATTCTTTTAGTTCATTAGGCATGTCATTTCTTTTAAGTAAACAGTATTTCGATATGAGTAGAAGTAAAAAAAAAGCTATATGCTCATCTATATTGTTATTTTTAAAGCTGTAGTTTTTATACCCGACGTATAAACGCACCTGTACATTTCGATCTTACTTTTTTGTGTTAAAAGTGCGCTTTATACGCTGCATTTTACGGTACATATAAATATTGCGATTGAAGTAATGAAGTGATTTGGTTGGAAATGCGTGAAAAAAGGAATTAAATAAATGTTTAACACTCTATTAAATTTTTTTGTAAAAAGTTTAAAAATGAAAACCAAAATCAGTTTTAGACGGGAAAAAGCTCTCACATACACATGCATATATATATATGTATATATATTGAAGTTATTAAAAGTGTAAATGTACAATCCTCAAATCTCTAACAGAAATGTGGTGCTGCCATCTATTGGAATATTGATTACTTTGAAACAGAATTTTAAAATGGAACCATTTTAGTTCATAATTTCGTAATTTTTAAAGGTTTCAAAACAGAAAATTTTTTCTCTTTGATTTCTTTTTTAAAAATTATACATAATCCTAGGCAAGTTTCTCGAAAGTTGGCTTATTTAGTTAAAATTCTAAAATGATGCAACAACTGTTCATTTTTTATGCATAACAAACATACAGAATTTTTTTTATTTGTAGAACATCTTCATTTTAAAAACATCTCTTTTGATACCTTTCATCACATCTTTAGGTACTGTGACTGCAAATTCCACAATTTCACAGTGATTTTTTCAATAACGTTATTTTTCATAGCCTAGTTATTAATCACAGTCACAAATGGAGCAAAAACATTTGCTGTGGTTTAGTTAAAATTAACGTCGTTTGAGCCGGTTTGAGAAGATGTTGTCACCTGACTTAAGCGCTTCATAAAAAGAAAAATATTGCATGACATTCTAAGCAAGTTATTTCAAAAGGTGACCCTTTTATTGACAATTTCAAAATGTACACACTTGCTACATTTCTATCCGTGACAATCAAAGCCCTATTGTTTTCTTTTGCGAAAGGACTTCATTTTCTTTAAAGAAAACTGAATCTTATGTGTAAAACTAAAATTAAACAATTAACTTAAAAATAAAAATAAAAATTTTCTTTAACATTTTAATAAAGTAAATATTCGAAATATTTATCTTTTGTACGAAAATAGTTTACACCTTTTTAAAAGTGACCACTTGGAATAATTAGCTAATTTTATTTTCACTACAGCTTCAACATTCGTTGGCCGCTGGTCAGAAACATTTTCGTTTGATTTAAAATAAACTTTTTTCTTTTATGCAACCAGTAAAAGAAACCGACATGGTTTAAATCTAGTGAACGATCATAAAATTGAAACGCGTCATTCAATCCACCTTCCGAGATATTCCATGTCCAAATATTCCCGTACAGGACGCGCATTATGAACTGGGCATTGAATCTTTTTCGAACCACATTTCCCTGTAGATGTTGAGTGGCACTTCTTCCAGAAGGTCTGAAAAATTGTTTCGGAGAAAATTCAGGTAATTGTCTCCAATTAAAGTTTTGGGTAACTCAAATGGACCAATTATTTTTCCGTTTAATATCCCGGTCCACATGTTGACTTAATATTGAAATTAGGACCTGTTGCGGATTTTCCACATGTCTTCCATGTAAGTTAGGTAAATTTAAATATCCATTCCTTTTAAATGTGGATTCGTCAGTCAACAATATTTTGTTCGGATATTCACTATTTTTCGCCAACATAGGTTAATAACAAGGAAGAAGGCTTTGTACCCGTTGCACTTCATGTGGATGAAATTCATGTGCACGATGATCAATACTTTTCGGTACTCCCGTGATTCTTTCAATGGAGCGCACTGAAATATTTTGAGAAAGTTTTCCACTTCTTTCAAAACGATGCCATCGTCGTATTTCTGAGCTGTTCCACCGGATGTGTGAATACTGGGGAATTGTCCTAGCGAGTATGTATTGTAAATAGTGAGTAACACTCGGTAATCTGAATGGCGTTCCGCATTAGCATACCTCTCATGATACAACTGGCAGCAGCAGAAGTATTTCCGTGGCTTTTACCGTAAATAAAACGCATATTTGCTTATTCATCCGCCGTGTGCAGATAAAGCATGTTGAGAAATTTAACAGAATGAGCAAAACACACAAATTAAGTCCAGATAAACACAACCAAGCCTTCATACGATTTCAAACAGAAGCGATATAAACGAGGAAACGTAGGATACTCTGATTGGGCGAAATAATATATAGTTACAATAAAACGGACTTAATTGCGCAGAATAATTCATTCACTAGGTACTGACCTTACCATCCGTCTCACTCGCATATAGAATAGCAACAATATTTATTTCGATGCATTACTATGTCTTTTTAGTGATCACCGCAAGCGTTCTCATTGTTTCTTTTTCAGAATATTTGGGAGAAGAATACTGATAGTTGGAAAATGTAGTACATTAAATAATACAGAAATGTTTCATATGTTTTCTTATATTTATGGCTTGATTTGCTTTGCATACTTAAGAATGAGTTTTTTGAAATGAAGTCATTTTGTAAAAGAGAACAAATGGCAATGATTGTTACGAATAGAAAGGTATCAAATGTTGTACCTTTTAGAAAGTGTCACTAAAAGGTTTTGAAATTACTTGCTTAGAGTCGTATGAAATATTTTTCTTTTTATGAAGCGTCAAAGTTAAGTGACATCATTTACTCAAAGCGGCTTAAACTACGTTAATTTTAACTAAACCAACAAAGATTTTTGCTCCATTTGTTGCTTTGATTAATAACACCACTATTAAAAATAATTTTAGTGAAAAAATCACCTTGAAATTGTGAAATTCGGGGTCACAGTAGAGTTAAAGATGCAATGAAGGTTATCCATTGTCCACATTTTCATAAATGCACTCGTTCTCACTTAACCTACTGCAAGAGAACTTTTTTACCCCAGAACAGATATGGCCTCACCTTTCACCTCGTACCCTCTTATTGTTAAGCTTCGGGACACCCTGTATGTATGTGTGCGCATGTAGTTTTGCATATGTTTACGTTGTTTTTGATCCTGATATTGAATATATGTTCCTTCTTTCTTCTGAAAAAATTTTAATGTAATTAATACGTATTTTCTATGTATATATCTCATGATTTTTCTTTTGGGGTTAAAATTAATTTTGTTAATTATTACTATGAAAGAGAGATTGGAAAATAATTTATTTTTAAACTTTGAAATGCCTTTGTGTTATATACAAATAATGCCTTTTATGATCAAATAAATCTGCTCAGTGGGCTGGTGTCGGCAGGAGTGGAAGTCCTCCCATGAGCTCTAAGATCTTATTGAGTAAATTCCCTGGGTTGAAAGAAAAAGTGATGAATATTAATTCTAATTACTCTAAAATGATGAAAATCAATTCGTTTGAACAGTTTTCGTTCGACCAGTTTTACTATAAGATTTCATTACATCTTATGAAAAATTTATTTTTAAATCTTAATAGAAGAAATAAAAACATAAGAAATTAAAGAGACGCTTTCCTTTGAAAACCAATTCCATTATATATAATTCCACAACGTGTGATAAATATATAGCCTTATATATTTAAGATATAGCAATATTTTATTATTAGCTATATTTACAGCTATTTTAAAGCTATGATTTTTATTTTTTTTTATTTTACTTGTTTAGGGTTGCCGTTGTCTAAAGTTAAAAAGACTCAAACTGAGAAAATTTCTTTAAATTATTAAATGTCTTATTATTGTTAAATACTTCATATTCCTGTTACATCGTAACCTGAAATAATTTTAGTAAATTTTGTTCTGCTCATTTATCAATAAATTAGACATTTTTCTGCAGTGTAATAAAAATATATGCTTTATATTTTGTTGTCATTGTTTTATCAAGTGAATTTAGACTTTTTGTTTTGAAGAGAAATGCTATAGTTCTGTAACGTTTTTCTCTAACTTTCACAAATGCTACGCAGCAAAAATGTACCTCTTATATGAAGAGGTACAAGAAAGACATTTCTCAATTTTTGGAAAGGGGGTTTGGACTCATTTTTTATCACTAAGCTACACACATCTTTAAAGAATAGAGGCAGCGTAATGTCACAGTTTATTTATCCTTAAGTATTCTGCAATTAAATAAAATTATTTACAATTTCGGAAGTAGTGTAGGGGATGATTCAGTTTTTATAAGAACATCAAGATTAAACACAAACTGTTCTTTCTATGATCGTCACAAAGGGAACCGATTATTCCCAATATTTTGTGAAAGAAACATCAAAAGGCAACTGTAAAATTACGTATTCTCTAAATGCGTGGGAAATATTTGAGCTCTCCCAGAAGCTGCCATCCATGTATTGCATCGGATGGACGCTTCAGCGACGTATTCTCAAAAAGAAATCTATTCATATCAAACGAGAGGTCGTCGCCTTTTTTCATTTATTTTTTTCGAAAACAAGAGTGAATTTCATTCTTAAAATAAATGGCGTAACGCCATAGGAGAACTTCTTTTCACTACAGACCTATTTTTCTTATAAATAAAAAATTTATGAATCTCTTGAATTATTTTTTTCACACACTCGAGGAAAGGGAATGGCTCCATATTACTTGAAGTGGAAGTAGGTGATCAAAAAAGCAGTTTGAGGATATGTGCATATTTATAATGTGAAAAGAATAGCTTGATTTCCTAAAGAATAATAAATTCATCAAGATGGAGAAACATTTCCTTTAGCATACTTTTCTTTTGTGGTCAAAATTCAATTTTTTTTGCCTTATAACGTGCAATTTTTGATGATTTTTATACATTTGATTCTTTTCTTAACGAATATAGAATAAAAATAACAACAAAAAGTACTATTTTCCTGTTTTGACATTCAGTATAACGTTCTTTAGACAAATGAGTTTTGAATCTGTTGTAAATTAATTTTATAGTCTGTTGCAAATATATTTAACCACTGAAAATTCCAATCCTTCGTAAAAAAAGGCAACATTCATAGGGATTTTTTTAAAAATTGTATGAAATAAAACAGTTTTATAAAATTGATTTAGCTTTGAAACAATATAACGAATATCTTTTTTTGTACCAGAAGAACGTTTAGAATTATGGTGTTACATAAATGTGATGCCACTTTCGTTTTTCTAATAATTAAGATGTTTTTTTAAGATCGAAGTTGAACTGTAATCTAATCTATCTGGAAAGTTTAAAAGGAAGGAAGGGAAAAACAAATAAAATCAGAAAGGAATCGGATTTTTTTTTAGGTTATCAATAAAATATCTCTAGAAGTAATCCTTCTAAAGAGTAAAAAACTTGTTTAAGTAACAGGAAAGGAAATTCTAATTCTAAAATAGCGTTTTTAATCGTTCTAATGCTGCTATCACAATTTTAGAGCAAAAAAGAAAAAGGAACTGTATGGGAAAATAGAAAAGAGATGTGATTGCAAATAGAAATTATCAGCTGTTGATGATCAAAAAATGTTCAAGCTGTTAACGAAGAAATCTCAATTAATTCTTAGAATAGCTCGTACCAAACAAGTATATCATGAAACTGTGCAACAAGTTTTAAGTGGAATATTTGTATTAATATTCGAAAACTACGAGGAATAGCACGACTACTGGGTTAAAAAGAAGTATGTCTAAAGTGTGGAAATTATTATTTTTGAATGATGCTTCATACAGATTGTGCGGATTGCAATATCTACTCCTGTAGAACTAACGAGAATAACCTCATGAGTTTTATGTAGACGCACCTTGTAGAGGGGCTGGTGGACGTTAAATGTGTCGATGATATAAGTCTTCTCGTTGTTTTGGTGTGACAATTTGGAGAAATCGTCGAACGTCAACTGGAGTGACGTTCTTGGCACTTGACCACAGTTCAAAATTACGATGTGTGTCGCCTGTAGCCAAAGTGCAACTTCAAAGTGGGTCATTAATAGTTTTAAAAATTCTCCAAACCCGATGATATTTTCAGCAGAAGAAAGACGAGAGAGAAGTTGTTCCATCATAAAGTAAGGCTCTTTCTAATGTAGAATTACACGATCTATGAAGTAGACAGGTGTTATATGCATGTCTGATATCCTTTGGAATACTTTTAGGAAGAGAAAGAAATGGAAGCTCAAACAAAATATGCTCTCAATCATGCATCTAAATCAACGAAGAATTCGTTTTCAGGAAATGAAATTGATGCTATAACTTGACCAATTGTCATCTTGACCAATTGTCCACTTGTGATTGTTTTTAAAAACGGCTCACTTTGAAGTGGGACGAGGGCTATTGGGGACATTTTGAATGATGGTCAAGTGACGTAGACAACCCCTTGACTCGACACCCCTTTCTCCAAAATTCCACATCATGCCAATGCAAAGACTTTTGGACTCGACAAATTTAGCATGCATCATCCCTCTATACTGCTGATTTTCAGTGTCTCCAAGACTAGACCGCGGCAGAAACAACGTCGGTCATGAATTCGTAATAATTACCAATTGATTCAAGCAGCCATCTCAGCGCTAATCTAAGCTATAGAAAAGATATGAAGCTATTTATCTCTGTAAGGAAATAAAAAAGGAAGAATATAATATGAATTAAAAATACCAATAGAGGGAGTTGTTTCTTCAAAAATACGATTAGCTTGATGCGAAATCGTTTGTATTGAGGTTATTCAAACAAATGGTGGAACAAAAAGCATTCTAATTATAAAAAAATTCTTTCCCCACGTGTGATTTTATAGTTTTAAAACGGCTATTTTCGGTATTGTTTTTGCTTTATTGCAGCTATTTTTAAATGAATTTTTATGCATATAAGTTGATACATTTCACTGAAACCTTCATGTACTAACATGGATTACGTTTGATTTTGAATAAAACAGTTCTTTTATTTGCTAAATAGTAATAAACATTGTGGTTTTATGGGATTTTGTACTGCACTGTAAATATAATATTTGCTTTAAGTAAGACTCCATTTGAATTACAGCAAATCATTCTCTGCTTTCAGAGGACGAAGGGAAAAAACTCGTGGAAGCCCTTAATTCTCTATAACTCTGATAATTTACTACTCAATAACAATATGACAAATGAAACGCCATACATTGTTATGTGCAAAATTTAACTTTCTGAATATCTACACAAAACAATTCAGTCAATTATTTTCGAAATTTTTTGAGCAATAGCTGGCCCTGTTTGAGCATTTTTTTTAAAAATATGTTTCGAGTAAAACGCGTTTTAAAGTATGAAATCTTTTATAAAGTAATGGCATCTGCTTTTACTAAAACACTTGTAGTTTTTGTTCTAGTATAAAAACTTCATATTTTTGTAAAGCTAATAAGATGATCCATAAAATAAAATCATAAAACATTTGCCAGTTTTTGGCAAAATTTACAATTTTAGGGTAGTTGATACCTTAAAGCAAGCGATGAACCTTTTAATTGGTGAAATTTTGAGTCAAAAACCGTAGGTATCCTACGGTAATCGAGTGTTTGCATGATATGATTATACACTTAATTACATTATGTGATTAGTTTCGTCGCGTAATTAATTTTATCTGCAATGATTTGTAAAATTATAGCACATGACATCATACAATTAGTTACACTTTTTAAAACACTTCCAAAAATTATCTTTTGAAAGAGGTATTCTTAAATTCAAAAACTTTCGTATAGTTCGCAAAGAATGTCTAAAATTTGAATTCACTACAACCTATTTCAATGTTAAACTGATTACGGTGTTAAAAGGATTTAGCCTCATAATGACTTCCAAAAAGGAAAAAAATATGCACAAAGATATTTTTAAGATCATCTCTAAGGAGAAAAAAGCTATTACTTCTCTACCTTGCCTTTCGTGGAAACATGTGCGAGACACACCTACATATAAGCACACAAAAAATATATCGTTAAAACTCTTATTTACCAGTATGTAAAGGAATTCATGGCGGAACAACAGAACTTCTGAAACGAACTGCTAACAAAAGAAAACATTAGTTTCTTCCTTTTCCACCAAAAACTCAAAAGAAGGTGTAATTTACTGAAGAAAAAAAAGTCGTTTTTCAAGAAATGAAATTTTTCTTTTGACTTGCTCACACAATGAGATTTATTTTAATTGCCAGTATTCACAAGCACATTTGAGAGGGATATAATTCCCATTACTTTTATGTGCGTGCAGGTGTCTGATATAAGTTAGTTTGACTGAATATAGAAGAAGGAGAAAAGTAGAAAATATCTGTATAAGATGTTGAATAAAATTGTTTTGAACAATACAATTACAAAATATAAAATTTTATAACACCTTTAAAAAAAGAATACCTAATTTTCTCTTATTGTATTTCTTATCTTATCTTT
Source organism: Trichonephila clavata (assembly GCA_019973975.1). Classification (NCBI taxonomy): domain Eukaryota; kingdom Metazoa; phylum Arthropoda; class Arachnida; order Araneae; family Nephilidae; genus Trichonephila; species Trichonephila clavata. Next base: position 126,907 of record BMAO01004222.1, on the reverse strand, counting down.
CTTCTCTTATTGTATTTTCTTCAAGTTTCTGCCATTTAACTAGAAAATTATACAATAAAAACCAAAAAAGAAAATAAAAAGAACTGATTAAGATTTGTTAACTTTTTTTTCTCAGTTTGTCTCAAAGTAGTTACAAATTCAAAATAATAGAAATTTTCTTGCAAGAAATAGTTCAAGGTGAATAAAATCTCCTTCTATCATTGCACACATCAGAAAACATATGTCTTAAAAATAAATAAATAGCACTCAAAACACGTCATTAACAATAGATTTAATTCTCTTATTATATTTCCTTATACGATGTTCTTTAAATTCTGTGTCTCTCTGCTATATTAGTAGCATTACTTAAGAGAATTTTTTTTTTTTTTTTTTTTTTTTGGATTTTCGAAACTCTTTCTTCCTGATTTTTAATAAAAATTATTAAAAATATTCGAAAATTTGTTCGCATCTAATAAATGGTCATTTCAGCATTACATAAAAACGAAATATATATATGTATTTATATTTCCTCATTTTCAACAAGAAATTTGTAAAATTCATATTTTACACAAACATCGAATGCTAAAAACTATCAGAGTGTTTTACCGAGATATATTATTTGGAAAAATACTGATATGGTGAGTTCAGGAGTGTGCAAATAAATGTTAGAGATACATTTAGATTTTACAATAAAGGAATGATATGACGAATTACGATTAGTATATGTACCCCAAATTAAAATAAATAATTAAATAAAAAATATTTTTATAATTGCTTTTATTCAATCATTTTTAGAGCAAAAACAAGCAGGATATTCTCAAATGCAGCAGCCTTAAAAGCATTTACCTATTATTAGAGCTTCATATAGTAATCCTTTTCTAAGGTATGGAGCTCTTAAATAATTCACTTTCAGGCAAAAAAATTTCCTGAAAACTTTCAATAAAATGTGTATGAAAAAATTCGCGCCAAATACACTTAACAATTCATTAAAGATATTTCTTGAAGAAAAAGTTCAGAGATATTTGTTCTAGAAAATATTTTTTAAAAATTTAGAGATTAAAAAGTTATATTTTGAAGAATGTTTGCTCAGCCGGTACATCAACTTTTCCCCCCTCATATTCAAAAAAAAAAATTCAAAAAACCAAGGCTGTCTTTGTGAATCGTAAAAATTGTAGAGTTCTGCCGTGTGCTCTATAATCATATATTATCTTGTACTCCAATGTGAGAAAAAGATTAGAAACCCTTGAGGGTAATATAAAAGTAGTATACTCTATCATAAAATGTTAGATCGAATTAATGCATAATTAGCTCAATTCAAAGGACAGTTGAATGCTAATTTCTGTATCAGTGCTTGATTATAGATAAAGGAACGTGGATAGAATAAGTTATAATTTTAGAAAGAATGAACCTTAAGATTTTTTTTCTAAACATTACCTCATCATCTTTCATATGATATAATTACAATGCATTTATTATGAAATAATAATAGATAAACCTAGATTTGCATGGCATGTACACACACACTATAGTTTATTTAATAATTTTTATCGGAAAAATAATAATTTCTTAAATTTATAATTATTTTCAGACTAGAGTATTAAGAATTGAACTAAACTAAACTAAGCTCAGTGGTGCAACAACCCGTGAGGGCCTACTGATCACAACTCAGATTACGAGACTTTGGGCACTGAGGTGCATGAGCAAATGTTCCGGACAGATGGTCAGTCTGACGCGTAACCCCCTAGTATTTACTTCCTAAGCAAGCTTGGTACTCATTTATCAGCTCCCTCTGGAGAGATGAAAGGCTGAATCACAACCTTGCCCAGACCGAGATTTGAACCCCGGACTTGTGGCGAGGAAAAATGATATGTTATTACTCAGACACTGGGCTTTAATAAGAATTGATGTACGAAAAAATTTTCACTACATTTTTCGCTCATGAATAGCTAAAGCATCACCAACGTAAAATGTAGATTTCGGGCAGTTAACTTTGCATTAGAAGCTACATGAGAGTTATTGATGAGGAAACTTATAACTATTTTCGAGTACCTGAGAACGGAACAGGGCAGCCGATATATATTGTACAATCTTCACTTTTATTCTCATAAAACTAGGGCTCGAATAACTCCGGTAATGAAGTTCTCTGGTTTAACAATTAAATTATTGTGAGACTAGAGAGCATTCTAATAAGCATCATTTTACATGTTTCTTTCAGGCAAATTAAGTATTTAAAAGACATCTGTAAAAATAAAATTGAACGAGCTTTCTGTATAAATGAGTTAAAAGTTCAGAAGTTTTCTTATCTAAAATGACAGTATTGCTAAAATATAATAAACTGACTCATTAAAAATTTCTTCAATGTATTCTTCACTTCCAAAATCAAATTTTTAAAAAATTAAAAGTTATTCAAACTTTATATAATGTACGGTACTATTCCTTTAATTTAATTTAAGTTATAAAGACATGAATTCAAATTAAATGTATTGAAATCTTACGTCAAATAAAGGCAAAGAAATATTCAGAAATACTTAAAACACGAATAAAACCAATACCGAATTTTCTATTTATCTGAATGTTTAAATTTAGCAGAAATAAGTGTATAATGAAGGAATAAAACATAAAGCCTATATATAAAAGATGTTTGACTCGATATAAAATATTTAAAATCTTAACTTTTATTAATCATCAGTTGATAAGTTTTAGAAGGAGCAAAACAAATTTCAATATTAACACACAAAATACATTTAATATTATCTTAGTCACTTCCAATCCATTTTGATAAAAAAAAGAGGATTAAAAATAATTTTATGTTATATCTAGTGATTATCATAATTTACAAAATCATTTATCAACATTTATATCCGCAGAACTTGAATAATATGTTCATACATTCATCACCCTTTATAAAGTAATTTTAAGGGGAAAATATTCTAAACCTTTTTCAGAGTAGTCGATTTGCAATATTGGAAGATAAAAATGTAAATAAAATTTTATATGAAAAAGAGGGATTTTTTTTTGAAAAAATACGACTAATGTTTAGGAAGGGAAATTTTAGTGGTCCCATTTGAAGTTTGAGTGCATAAATTACTACGCCAATGAGTATTCTATATTTTTACCTGTAGGAATGTTCTGAGAATTTCTTTCCTACTACTCGATTGTTTTGTTATTCGTATTGTTTCTTTTGTATAGTATTGTTCGTATATTATTTACTTTGTTCTTTGGTACTTATTGTGGATTGAAAATGAAATCAAATTTTCAAATTCTCTATGTTTGCTTTCCAGATTTAAATAGAGCATGAAATACTATAAAATTCGGTAAGAAATTTCGAACGACCTCGTCTCTATTCAGCAAACTAATACTTCATTATAGATAAATAAATGAGATGCGCAAGAACGATAAATTGTCCAAAGACACGGTCTTCTCAGTTGAACTTTCTTTCTCTCAAACTCTTTCTAGGATTTATTCTAGAAACACGAGAGCCATTACCGGTGGACTCATAATTTTGGTCCATGGTCAAGTGACAAGGACTACACTACATTCTTCAATCTTCCACACGACGCCAAAGCAAAGACGTGTGGTCTAGAGAAATTAAACATGCATTAATACCTCTGCTTGGCGAGTTTTTAATAGAATCAAGATCTGAATAGAAATCGCCGGTTGCGAACTTGATAAAAAGATTATTCTGCCACTGCCTGCCTCGTTTGTAGTTGAACCCTTCTGGAGATGGTTAACATATAAGATTCCTTTCTCTTTTGCGGCCTATTCTTTAAGATCTTTTTCGACCGTGATCCGTTTCTAAGTGTCGTTCTTCAATGCGTTCTGCTTTCTTTTAAACTCCTTTGGTGACCCCATTTTATGCAAGGTGTCGTTAAAACGTTTCAGGTGTGATTTGATATGGTGAGAATGAAAGTGTCAGGGGGCGTAGCTCAGATGGTAGAGCGCTCGCTTAGCATGCGAGAGGTACCGGGATCGATACCCGGCGCCTCCATTGTTCATTTTTTGTTGCAATCTTATTTTTTAAAAAAATAAATGTCCAAGATAATAAAAATAAATGCCACTCAGTGGATATTGGTTTTGTGCCTCGAAATGTTTAACCGAGTCGAATGGCGAGAACAAAACTTAAATGGAATTCTACTCACCAAACTTCCATGCCACTCCATTGGATGAATCAGCACAAAATGTTGCAATTTGCAGGATTTCATTATTTCTCACCACAGTCTTTAAAGGTTGGTTTTATTGGCTATTATTATTACTATATTTTATCAAATTGCTTCCAACATTTGTTATTTTATGGGTAGAAAAATTGAATCCTCTAGACAATACCAAGTATGAGAAATGGGTTATACTATGACACAGTTCAGTTACCACCGTGGTAATCTAGGCATTGGAATTGAATATCTGGTAAATCAAGCGAACTTTTTCATTCTATCTCTTCATAAATGGATACCATTTATAGAGATTTTAGGGAACCCACTTAGGAGGAGCGTTCATAATGCGGATAAAATAAGAGTTCTTAATTATTTTATTAATCAAGACGAAGACAGAGAGACTCGGCCTCAATGTATTGATTGTAAACAAAAAATTAATTCTTTTATAGATCTTAATTTCAGATTACCATGGCTTAGCTATGGAGAAACACTTTGAGTACTATATTAGATATCACTTTCTAGAATTTTAAAAACTTAAAGGTAAAAAGAACAAAAATATTAGGTATTTCATCCTATGTTTTAATTATCATTTACTTCCATAAATATGAATTTTTACAGTAAATACTGATGATATGGATAATTCGTAAGGAAATTGTCTGATAGTTTAAACATATATATATAATTATCTTATATACTCGTACATATATAAATTGCGTTCATTGTAGACGATCTATAAGGTTTGAACCTTATTGAAAAAGTTAAAAAAAGTTTTTCACGCTCCTTCCTTTCCCCCCAGGTATTGATTTGATTCTTAAAAGCTTTGCTTTGATTTTTGATTCCTTGAATAAATATTTGAACCAACAAAGATAAATTCCCATTCAATTTTTTTATCCCCGGTGCATTTAAACCAATTATAAAATAGTCCTTTTGATTGCACCCAGTAGATGGATTTATTAAAAAATCGTGTCTTCTCTGATTCTTAGAAAGGACTATTTTCTCTTATAATAGGAAGGAACAAAACGCAGAACAATGAGGACAAAATAGGGAGAAAAAAATGGAGATAGATGAAAAGAAAATGAGAAAATTACTGCATAATTTGTTTGTTTTCTGCCCAAATTTAATTCACGTTCTCCGGTCAGGCAAAATACATATATAATTTATGGTTTCAAATTCTCTCCTTTACTCATTTATACACAGTATATTACTCATACACAGTCATTACACTATTACTCATTTTATACACAGTATAATATGAGTACAAATTGTGATGTAACTGTACACCGCAAACTTATTATCTACTGATATGTTTTTTGAATAGAGCTAATGTCTATTTATTTGCAAAAATTTTAAAAAATACAATAATACTTGGAGGAAAATATTCATAAAATTTTAATTTTCCTAACGTTTTCATGTTTTTTTAAAAATCCTGGCCCATTTTAATTTTACGAATAAAAATGTAGAGGCTTTGGAGAAAGGAAGTTATAGATCGTAGTTAATAATGAAAATTGCAAAAAATTCGAGAGAATAACAAACAAACAAACTCGTTAGGAAATTCTCCTAACGCTTTGCTTTTCAAAAAAGAATATTGTTTTACAAAAATAAACATCTGCAAGTAGTATATACAAATACATATACATATTGACAAAAGAATCATATAACATATATTAAAACTGATAATCAAATAATGCAAACAATGCACACTGGCCTCCAAAAGTTAAGGAACAACCCGTTTTTGCACCTTATTTGCAAATGAATGAATGCACAAAACAGTTATGTATTGACTGCCAGGTAGAAGTTTACATAACAAAAATTCAAAAATGATTTACAACAAAAAAAAAGGCAATCTCTCTGGAAAAGTCAATTCTTGTAAAAAATTAATAATCACAGTTTTTCGTGGTAAAATGTCATAGAAGCATAACAAAAAATGAGTATTAATAAAGGATATGCTCACTCCTAGCTGGAATGAATTAGCAGCATTGAATTTCCATGCTGTCAATTAAGTTGTCGATTACTGAAATGGGAAGCGAAGACCAGACACGGAGTAAGTTTTGTTTTAGCTCTCCTAAAGACCATGGAGGAGGACTTAAAGCAGCAACCTGTGTGTTGGAATGTCAAGGTCAGTATCCCCAGAAATCTGGGGGTTTTGGGGATACTAGAAAATGCAGTCTGGTACGCAAAAGGTTAACTTAGAGAAACTTTTCTCGTTCCTGTCATTGGAATAGTTAGAAATATTAAAAAAGCAATATTTGGAGCAAGATTTAACTTTGTTTAGTACATTACATAGGCTTATTTCCCTCTTTCCCTTTTTTTTCAAAAGCGCAGATAGTTCTGAAATTATTTGTGACTCCATTTACGTTAATAGAACTGCCAACAGTTAAAATTTTTCCAAATTCTTGCATTGTCTTGGTACGTACTTGATAAATTATAAAGTAAGAATAAAAATCCACCTTATTTTTTTCTTATATTCAGAAACACGAGATCGTTTTATTTCGTGCTTCGCGTTTAAACCCCCCCCCCCTTTTTTTACGCTGCGTTGTGTCCTTGTTGATTCAAAATTAGCATCGACGTCAAATTCTATTCTAGGCTCTTCTGCATCAACAATAATTTAAATGAAAGACTTTATTCAATAAAAGAAATATTATGTTGCAATTTTGTAAAAAATCAAGTGCAGATGCTAAATCAAAATCCTTTGTCTGTATCTACTGGCTTATTGTATTAATGCAATTTAGTATTTTATATCAAATAACTAATGCATAAGAAAGAAGCGTTAACTGTTAAGTGCAATTTAATAGATCCTAGGTACGTATCTTAATAAATTATCAATTTCTTGGTTTTCCTAAATCCTTAGCAAGGCGCCCTACATACCTTCCAAATGGAACCTTAAAGACTAAAACTTCTGGCTTACTCTCCTATCTAGCGTCACTCAATGGTTTTTAAAGTCAATGGCCTTAAGAGTATTGCCCTTAGAAAAGCAGATTCAAAAAAATTAGATACATATTTTGAGCCACGTTAAAGAAATAAGAGCTGTTCTAGGAAACTTTTAACAAATAAGTAACAATCAGAACGAGTGGTACTACGTAGAACAGGGAATGCTAGTAAATTATATTATTTAATCCTAGATTGCGCCCTGTGCTTTATCATCCCTTATATTGAATTCTTTGTCACATTCTTATCCTCTAATATCCTGCAAATTTAAACATTATTTACAGTCCAAAAGAGTCACTCCAGTCATAACTCCAGACTCTTATTTCACTCTGGATCTTTTAACTGGAAACAAGTTCAAAAGCTTTAATGAATCTTTATTTCAACTTCATTAGCCTCAAATGTATTGATTAAATCAGATATGATTAGAACAAACGTTTGCTCTTCGGCAAACGGCTAAGATTTTTAATTTAAGATTCTAATCAAAAATTTTGGTAAAGTAATTGAATTTTTTTAACTTTATCAATAATATGAAAATTCGCACATAGATACAGCATATATTTTATCTCTTACGTATATTTTCCAGAGACAGTGAGTATTAGTCTCTAGATGAATGTTATAAAGGGCAAACTAAATTCAATGGCAAATTTAAATTGAGATGTGACTCAATTATTTTTTAAAAAATTAGTGTTACTACACTTTGACAATTTGTTGCTCGTACCTCTTGAAAAGCCAAACAATTTTTACCAACTTTTTTAAAAATTACTGTGATTTTTGGAAGCACTTCATACTATTGATTTGTTTTGTATTTTATAATTCTGAGAAACAATATCTGTAATTTTCCAACTCTTTAACCAATGATTCATTTTTTTTGCCATGATCTTCGTCTTTTGCCTTGAGTATACATCTTGGAAAATACGGAATCTTTTAAAGTTTCCAGATGGAGTGTTCCAAGTTTTTAAAAAACCTTCCTTTTAAAGGGAACAAAAGAACCACGCAACCAAAAATTTTGTAACATGAGCAGTAAGCGCAGTTTTGTGAAATAGAGTATACGCGTCAGTTTCGTAAAACGTGATCTACACTGCTTAAATTGCTTAAAACTGTGCAAAGTCTCGACCATTGTCATTGGAAGGAAATTTGAAATGGCCTAGGTAGGCCTTGTTTCTTACTAAAATTCGTGTATCATGTTCTCTAAAATTTCTTGTCCACAATGTTGAATTTGTACGCGGGCTACGTTTATAGAACGCGTATCTGTGGGTATCAACTTTTCATAACATTTTCATTTCCTTTTAAGGACCTGAGTTATCAGAGGAATACAAAACAGTTAATTTTATAAATTATTTCATCTTTTTTAGAACTAATTTTAGGATAGATTAGCCTCTCAATAAATAAATTAATAATGCAGTAGCTTACAGTGAATATTTTTAGACCTAAACATTAAAAATAATTTCAGGTGTGCACTAATATTAATTGGTATACTTTAAAAGACAACTGTATAATCTAAATATATATTAAATTTGTGCTCTTTTTTAAGCTATTGTGCGGGTAAGTAGTTGATTTTTAAGTGTTTAAAATTTGTTATATACTTAGCTATTTTAGTATTTCATTATTTTTATATCTTAATATTTTTTTCAAATCTTACTATGCTGAATATCCCAATTTTTAAAGTTTTAACTTAAAACTTGTGGGATTTTAATACATTTGGATATTTCCCATTTAGCCTACCAAACTGCAGTAAGAGGAAGTGGGGCAACATCAAACTAGTTCTGCTCCACTTTACAGTCCTAAATCCGAAGTTGGACTTCGTTTTAGTTAAAAAATAGTTTAAACTAAACTTAAACTTTATTATTTTTATTATTATTTTCGCCATTTAAATTTTGTACTTTAATTTTTTTTTATAATTTTTTTTAAGAATTTGTATTTTCTCTATACGTATTTAAACATAGATAACATTAGATAGATTTGAATTCATTGATTGAACAAAGGGGTCAGCAAGTAAAATGAAATATTTGTACTGAAAGCTAAGGCACGCTGTTCGGCTTTAGACAGTGACTATATATATATATATATATATATATATATATATATATATATATATATATATAACATATTAGCTCCCTGGGGGAATAAAAAAACAAAGCATTTTTTTTTACATTTTTTTTATAACAGGGCTTTTATACAAGCTTTATATGTGGCCGTGGTAGCCTAGAGGTCAAGGTAACGGAATCGTAGCCAGCGTATCAGGAGTTCGAGACTAGTACCGCTGAAGACCGGCCGTGTAGGGAAGCAATGCACGTTAAATCTGTTCAGAGCTCAAACGTCTTCTCTTTGGTGTGGTGTGGTGGGGTAGTTATAAGAGAGGGTGCCAGCTCAAATGTCGTCCTTATCATTTCACCATCGTTCAAAATTATGAGGAGGTCCGTCGATAAAAGCTCTCGAGTAGCTGAACGGTGTGACGTTAATATTCACACACTCACAAGTTTTATATTTAGATTCATTGTAATATGAGTTATTACTTTTTTTCATTCATTAATTATTGTAGTACAACATACATTTCCAAATCTTACTTTTAAATTAATTTTCCAGAATACAACATTATTTTATAAACCTATGCTTCTTTCTTTCTATGTCCTTTATTTACCCTATAGCTATTCCATTCAATATTTCAACTTACCTTCAACTAAAAACACAAATTGAATGATCAAGTAATATTCAAAAATAAAAATATTATTTTGACGGACTTAAAAATCGTCAAGGGGAGACATATTTTTCCTCATTTACTTTTCTCTCACAGGAAATGATTTATTCGATGTGGTTTGTTAAACAAAATTTTCTCAAGCGACATTGATGACTTCAAATTTAACATTTAAAAATAAAAGTGTGCTGGAGTTAGTTTGGGTTTTTTCCCAATACAACCGGTCGTGGGAGGGTTCGAAGGGTAACAAAAATTAAATAAAAACTTCCTGTCGGTGATCCAAAGGATTTCTTGTTTTATGAGTAAACTGGTGAAATAAAATTGGTAATCGTCAAATCCCTTCAAAGGAAACTTTATCCGGGCTGTGAGTAAATTTCGCTTTGTGAACTTTGCCCAAAAGTCACGACAACAAAAATAATTATTATGTAACTTCAGAACGGCTGTTACAGCGTGACTAATTCGCTTAAATATGTGAAGAGCCTTATAAAAGTACTCCATGTGCTTTGAGCTCATTTTTAGTAGAATGTACAGTTTGACGGATCTTTAATCACCTCCGGCATAAATTTGATGAATACAAGGTGAGAACAATTTTTTTTAAATTTCAAACTTACCCGACACATAAGCATCACAACTGACATCTGATCTGATTAAATATCTGTCCTTAAGTCACTTTAATTTATTAAGTTAATTATTTTTCTCTGCGTTTTTCAAGTGGTTTTAAAATAATTTAAATGGATTGTCCTAATTTATATTAATAAAAACTGGTGTGTATCTTGTTCACATCACTTTGTTAAAGATATGTTTAAAGAATTTATATTTCATTATTTTAAAACATTTAGGTATTATAAATGTTTTTATTTTGTTGAAATTTAATTTTTTAAATTAACTTTTATTGTTCTGATTAAAATATTTCAGTATTTATATGTAAAATTCTATCAATCAATTTATACTAGAATAGAATGGTATTCTCTTACATTATAAACAATGATAAACTTATACAATCAAAAAACACAATTCGGAAAAACCCTTGTGTAAATATGCGTATCTTCTTTTAAGAGTCTGACAGTCATAACAAAATAATTATCGATTGAGGTATTTTGTTATTAAGATTTGAAATAGAAGTTGGTCAATGCATCAAAATTTTGTTGTTCTTAAACCTTTTCTTTTCTTCCGACCCCCTCCATCTTCTGACGTTTATTAAAATTATTTATTCATATCATCGCAGCTTTTTTTTCTTTGAAAACCGCTATTTTATTATTCAATATTGCATGATAAAAGTGTGAATCTAAAAAGTACTTTTGAAAGAAACAAGGGTCCTTTCCCATGTGGAAATGTGTAGCAAATTAATTATAAATTATGGAAGGATAGAGCGTTTAAGGTTTTCTGAATTTTTTCATAGGATAAAATCTCTCCTTGAAATAATTATTTTGATTTTATTAATTATAATTACAATAATTTATTTAAATCAGCAATCAATTATCCTCTTTTTCCCTTCATTCAATTGAAACTATCAAAGTTTGATAATGTAAACAGACAATTTTTGGTGTAAAATAATGTAATAAGGAAACTCACAAGGAAATCAAAACGTCAAAACCTTTTTCGTGTAACTTTAAGAAACTTATTTTATACTTTCAACCGAAGTAAGACTTAATAGTCGCATAAAAACCAAAGTTTCAGCTTTCATTCAATACCGGCATGAAAATAAAAATAATAAATTAATAAATACCTTCAATTTTAAATAATAACTACTACAATCATTGTAAATCTGATTTTTATGATCTTCAAGCAAAAAAACGCATATAAAAATATTTATTCTTAGACACTGTTTTGTGAGTGCATAGAACCTCCTCATGTGTCTCGAAAATGCTCAATAAAATCCAAGTTGTGAAGTAGAGCTACTTATTCATGGACAGAACGGTTTCTGCTACATAGATATCTTTCTAAAGTATAATATTAATATGATTGAACAATGCTATCACACGTGCGTGTGTTTGTATGTGTGCTCTATCAAATCAAATTTCCATACAATTGAGCATTCATTCAAGTTTCAATGAAATAATGAAGAATTTTTTTAAAAAAATATTCTATAAATCTTTCTATCTAAAGTACGATACTGAATTTATTACCTTTGGGTACATTTCTTTCAAAGATGATTCATAATAACACTCAAATATGATTTGATTTTCACACTGTAATTAACTCTTAAGTCAGGGCATATTCCTGAAGAAATTAAGTCTTCATTTAACTATATTTCATCGACATACAAACGTGGTACCTTCTAATGTCAGATTTTTAAACGAGAACTACTTAATTAGCTTTAATTGTCCAACATGCAGAAACTAATGATTAATAAAGATTAAAATTATTCATTTGGTAGAGGATCCAGTAAAACTTTAAATTTAGATTCAAATTCTAATTTAAAAATCTCAAATACTATTAAATGTATATTGCTGCTTTAATACAATAAATAGGTATAGGATTTGTGCCTTTTAGTTAAATCGCCCTGCGGAATACCAGTACATTCATATCTCAAGGAATCTTTGAGCTTTAAAAAATTGAAGCAGTGACTGTATATCCTTTCAATTTTTGTTCAGTTGTTCAGTTTCTTATACTTTATTATAAATACTGGTTTTCTGAAATATAACGAATGTTAGGGAACAAAAATGAAACTTTACAAAAGCTATAAATTTATCAAACAAGTAAACATATGTTGCTTTATCATTTTTTTAAATCTGTGGATGTGTTGAATATTTTTACAGGAATTTAAAATAAGTAATTGTGTTCATGAAAACTAAAAAAAGATTTCATATTTTTAAAAATAAGTAAATATAAAATTTTCACATTGAATGAAAAATTGTAATTGATAATAATTATTTTAATCAAGTCAAAAAATATCGTAAATTAAAGTACTTGTTGTTCAAGAAAAACTTTAGTTCATTTATATCGCTATGCAGGAGCATAACCTGCATCAAAAATGTGTAGCAGTGTACGAACATCAAACATAATGTCTCCCCAAACAAGAATCCCACACTTACCAAATCGATCGGATTCTCTAAAGTAAAAAAGATGGTAGCGAGACCCAGGCTTTCTCCAATTGAAAACTCAACGAGAATCACTGTTGGCACTGAACCTGGATTCATCAGTGAAAAGTAAACAGCCCCACTTTTGAATTTCCCAATACACATGCCCATGACTCATTAAAGACGAAATTTTTTCTGTAATAGATTAAGAGGGACACATACCGCAGGCCGTTGGAATAAAGGGCCTTCTCAGCTATATGTTTGTAATCACTTAATCTATAAATTGTCTTTCCAGAGGCAGAAGCAAAGTTATGAGCAAGTTTTTTAGCTATCATGTGTCTGTAACGATGTGCATTAATTGTCAAAAATCGATCTTCCGTAGGTGTTTTAGCTTTTGGTTGGTCCGGGTCTTCTAACAACAGTACCCGTTGTTTGAAATTGTTTCCGCAGTCTGAATATCACCAATTGAGAAACATTTAGGTTTCAAGCTACTTCTGTTTGAGACATCCCACCCTCAATACACCCAATGGTTCTCCATTTCAAATCATCCTCTAAACACTTGTGGAAACTCACTTTAACAAAATTAACACAAATTTTTGCTTATCACAGTATGATACACAAGTCTAAACACAAAACCAAAGCTCAACTGTGAAAACGGTTTTAACGTTTTTCACTCAAAACGGCCATAAAAGTTCTTTTTTTGACAAAATTCGCAAAATCAGTATATGATGCTTGCTTTCCTCACTTTATATATAATAAAACCTAAAAAACAGTAACACATTTCTTGAAATAATAGTTTATGTTTGTAACATTAAATTTGAACACTAGCGTATATATACGGCTGGAGACAATATTTGATTTGTATGACATTTTGGTTTCTGCTTTTGAAGAACATGCTCCTAGATGTAATAAGCTTAAATATTACGAGAAATATAAGCCAGAAATATATATTTAAAAACATTTTCTAAAAAATAAATAAAAATATTGGAATCATTTTCCAAGCGTAACAAAAATTAAAAACATTTTAAATCATCTCTGTTGGAAATGTTTTAGATTAAAAAAAAAGCTATTTTTGAGTATGTTGAAAATTGGAAAGCAAGCACAATTCCATTGGAAAACCTTGGAAACTAAATATACTACATAGTAAAATGTAGTTTTGTATAAAAATAATATTTTTTTGTTCAGAAAATAAATTCGGAAAGTAAACACTCGCCCGCCACGAGAACCTTGAAATTTATATTTAACAGATAATGAATAATAATAACTGTTTGACAACTAAGATTAATTTAAACTTTCTTCCATAGAAAAAAAATTTTGGAGCATAATAGATACTCGGATTTCTAATCAGTTACTTGTTGTTCCTTTATTTTTTTACAAACGTCATAACAAGCACCTGGAATTCCTGAAAGGTTATTTTTCTCCCTGCAATCTGATCGAAACGTGATGTATACATTATCTCTTACAACTCTCGTGATTCGTATTGAAAAAATCACGTGTATTTATTCCCGCGTATGTAATGATGTTTCCCTACAATATGTCCTTACATTTATTCCTTCTAGAAGAATTTAAAATTCTTGAAAGAGGTACTTATCCCTCGTTTTCCATTGCAACCTTCATGTTTAAGCTCCAGCCATCACTTAAACCTGTTATAGATTTTTAAAAATTCTCTCCGCATTGCAAATCAGGCACGCTTTCATGCAATTTTTCTAGAAAGCAAGGCCAAGCCTTTTACAACTTACAAGATTCGAAAATAAATTACATTGCTTCGTTATCAACACAATAGTCCTAATATTAGCTAACTAGAACTCAATTGTATCATGAAAACCAGTCCAATGAAAAAAATTGCATACTTTTATGGATTTTATGGCGTTTTCGTAATTACAAAATTTAACGGCTTTAAAATCCCAGCGGCAAAAAGAAAAATTAGGTCAAGGAGCTGAGCCATAAAAATATTTAAGTATCCTCAAATTTTATGTAAGCTTAATGTAGCGATAATCAAAATTTACATTATTGTTATAAAAAATGCTAGACTAAATATTTTGATAAAGGACTTGAGAGCGCAACTTTACTTAAAGCAGTTCGGAAGAAGCGCCTTTTCAGAAGTTTCCAACACACGCGATAATTGTCAGAAGTGCAGGCTGAGAGTTCTTCCAAGGATAATGAGGTAATGTTTGTTCGAAAATATTTAATATCGTAACATTTTTGTGATCAATCGCTCTATTTTCATAAAGTACCTAACGCACCTAGTAGAAAGGACTTAAGTAAAACATATTCCATCTTTCCTCACATTTAATGCCTCGTGTAAAATTTGCAATGGAACAGAAATATTTGCAATTATAAAAGGAATGCCAAGTACTGACCCCTTTCTGTAAATTCGAAAGGTTTGCATCACTGGTGCAGATAGCTCTGAGTAGCTCCCTGTATCGGAATTCCATCAGGGCCCTTCTTTATATATATGCTCTGTTAGTGGGACTGTAATTACACATGTTGGGGCCCCTTTAGCTTGGGGACCCCGTATCATTGATACGGCCGATACGCCCCTGAGTATCAGCCGGTAGCTAAGCCCTTGCTTTGCATGTTTTCTCGTATGATCCTGCAAAACGTACAGCTAAATGGAGAAGAAATTGCTTGAGAATCATCACAAGACAAAAAAGTGTGCTGCCTCAGCTGTTGTTAAAATCTGACCTATTTTCAGTCAATTTTTATACAATAATCAATATGATGAATCCTTCAAAATATTAAAATGATACTTTCTCAAATTTTAAAAGAAATTTTATTTGTTGTGGCAAACCTTTCACTAAAAAGCACAATAATAAAGATTTCGAATATATTCGCAGCAGCATATTGTTATACTTTGATAAAAATTTATCTCTTCAATAAAAGAAACACTTCTAAAAAACTACTATAGCAACTCAGGTATCCTCTAATGAGTTATTAGCAAATTCAAAACTCGAACACAGCTGGTTTTAGGTGTAAAAATAATTATGAAATCAGAATCAAACACAAATATCCTATCAAAACGCATTTCGAATATGAAAAACAAGAAAGTTTCCCGCAGATTTTCTCGTTTCTTCATTTCGGATATCTTCCAGAAATTTTGATTTGACGATGCATAGCAAATTAAAAGGAGGGACACAATTCCCAATAGTGCTTTGTAAATCAAACAAAAAGTAGCTATCAATCTGGGATTTAAAGATATCGTCTTCAAACATTGGTTTGTTTGTCTAATCATATTTGTTTTATAGAACAATCAATTCAGATTTAATTTATTTCAGATCTTGATACTTTTATGGATACATCGAACTTTTTTCAGTCATCTCCCGCTCTGCTTCCTTACAGGAAAAAAAAAGTCAGTGACATCCCTACGTCAGGTCGGCCGCGAAATTTACTGCGCAAACCCACTAAAACTCTGTCAAAAGTTAAAAGAGAAAATAAACGATTATATAATATTCCTCTTGAGTTCAATTGGATGGGATTCAGATGAGAAACCAGTCGCGGGGAGACGGGGTGCACGAAACGGTGAATTTGTTGTTTAATGATCATGCGGTTCACGATTTGGCTAGACTCAGGTAGAAAAGATCAGTTCATAGGCGGGTAGGGTAAGAATAATAATGTGAAGAGACCCGAAGCTTACCTTTTTTCTGATGCCGTCATTCATGAATTTTCCTCCTCTGAATTTTCGTGCTAGGAAGCAATTAATGATAAACATTGCTGGCTTGCGTCAAAGTAAGTGTTCAAAATATAAGGCTTTGTTTGAAATATTACGATTCTTAATGTTCGATTTCGTGTGATTATAAATTATAAAAATTAATCAGTGTTACAAATAAACGAAAACAATCCATGCTGATTTTTCTAGAAGTTTTTAGCTTTTGCATCAGAACTTTTCTTTCTTTGAAAGGTTCAAAAAAGAATAAGTTTTCTAAAAAAGTTCATCTATAATTATATAGTTTTATGTACAGTTGAGGGGAAAATCCATTTAAAACTTGAGCCCTCAATATGTTTCAAATTATTTACGAAATCCTATATAATAATATCTGTTTTGTGATTGTTTTTAGTTTTTATAAGTAAGAGCCTGATCTTGTAATTTTGTCTGAACTATTGACATTTGAAAAAGTCAAAACTGTAAAAATAAGCCTCGTTTAACTTTAAAAAAAGCTTGCTCCGCTTATTCAATATGGATCTAAACATTTTCAAATTTAAAATTTGAAATTTGTTGTCAAATTTAAAATTATTTTATATTAAAGTCTAGAGCTCATCGCTTTTAAATTATAATTTTACTCTGTAAAAAGGTTGTATCAACAAAATTTCTTACTGTATTTTCATGTATGCTTTTAATAATCTATTTTTTACCAGAAAACATTCCTAAAATACTCTTCAAGTTTTAAATATAAGGACATTTATTAAAATAGGTTAAAATGTAGACACACAATATATATAATTTTAATAATTTTCAAAAAGACAGAAAATACATATGAATATATTTTCCATATTTTATAATTTTAAAAGGTAATGCAAACAACATTAACGTTAATTAAAATATCTTTGAAACAATAAAATTTTTAATGTATGCATTAATTAATAATATTTAACTATGATTTAGAATTTTTTAACTAAAAATTTTAGCTAACACAGTTATTTAGAAAGCTTCAACTCTTATTATTCCACACGTAAATTTTGTGTAGTGTTTCCAATTTCTAGAACATTACTTTTTCAGCCAGAATGTAACAACCATGTTGTAATGTAAATTGCTTTTTTAAATGTATGTAAGAAATTAGTTATTTAATGTAACATATTCCGTTCACAATATCATATGTGTCACTCAAAATTGTGATGTTAATAACCAAACAAAAGTGTATACTTATTTCAAAATCATGATTTAATTTTCATCTAATTTAATGAACAATATATTCCTTTAGTTATCTACATTGTAAGCAAATAAAATAAATGATGGAACATTTGCTATTAAATGGGATAATAGACTGATATGAATAACTTACTATAATTTAATTTTGTCGTGACATAATTGCATATTCTAATCGTGTTTTAGCAGTAAGAACAGAATAAAATTAATACTCAATGTATGTACTGATTTTCAAAATGCACTTATATTTCAATGAGAAATTACACCACATATAATTATTAAAAAATTCATTCACCTTGATATAATTAATTAGATAACAATCCATTACTTACATTGCAAATAAATATACTAAAATACACTTGTGAAAGGTTATTTGTTGTAAATGAATCATACCACTTTTAAATAACCAATTTATTCAAAATACTTCGCCATAAAACATTTTCGTAACTATAATATTCATATAAATGTTGATATTTCTCTGGCAAACGAATGCACGATAAGATCCACTTTGAACATTGCTTGACCTCTTAGTTCAACAACCTATGGTAAATGCTTATATAAAGTTCTTCGCTTATTTTAGTTTCATTTCAGAATATGTTCATTTTTCTTGATTTTATCTGTTATGTTGATAATAAGATTAAATGAATATTTCTTACTTTAATACGTGCTTATTCTTCCTTTTTTTCCTTTAGGAAAGGAAAAAAAGTAAGAAACTTTTTTTTCCATCCTTCATAATCGAAATATAAATCCAAGAAATTTTTTTTTAAAGTTTCTTGTTAAAAAAAAATTTAATAAATGAAAGATAAATCTTAATAAAAATAACTATCAAAACAATTAATATTTTTGGAATTATTTTTGCCTTTATAATGTATATTTAAATTATAATACATAATTCAATATAATATCAAATATTTTTTAAAAAAGAAGTTAATTTTAAAATATGACATTGAGTTTTTGCATGAAATACGCTTGGATGTTTTCCAGATCCAATATCACGTAAAAAATTTGAATAGACTGAGAAGAAAAGAGAAACGGCATTTTCCTGCAATATCTCAATATTTTGCCCCAAAACATTTTATGAAGGAAGGTAAATTTTGACAAAATAATTTAAAGTTTTCAAAGCAATAAAGGGAGCCTCACAACTGCTTTAAAAGTATAATTAATTTAATTATATTTTCATTCACTTCTTGGGTTCTTAATTAGGCATAAATGTTTAAAATTAGACAAATAGACACGTTACAAAATGCTTATTTTCTTAAGCGAGTTTTAATTCAATCCAACTCACAGTTATTTTACATTTGAAATTAAGGAAATTTCTAGTGAAAGCAAACATGGACACAGTTGTACAAGCAAGCACACACAACTTTTTAAGACTCGTGTAATTTTTATTTGAAATTCGGACTGAAACTTAATATCTACGACAACAAATATCTTAATATTAAATGAATATTTAACATGCGAAAAGCTGAATGATGAAATCTATTTTAGAAATGAAAACTGCTTAAGACAATCTGTTTTATTTCAAGTTACGCTTTTTTGAATTAATAAAGTCAAGCAACAATTTATATCTAGTTGATTTCTTGAAAATAAAAATAAATGAGACTTAAAAATTCCAGAATCAGATAAATAACATGTATAATTAAAGGCCAATTTTTAAAAATATCACAAATGGAAAATTTTTGATTAAAAATTAATAAATTCTAAAGAAGCATCAACTGATCCCAGAATTTAACGGGACAAATGCAATTTTGTAAAACTGAAAAGTAATTCAAAATTTTTTAAACCAAAGTTTGTAATTTTTATGCTCAACTACACCGGAAAAATTATTTTTTTATTTTATAAATTCTTGAATTTATATCCTTTATCAACAAAAAAGAAGATAAGTGTAACAATTTTGATGTGCTCGAGACCTATGTCAATGGAGAGATTTCTCAATTTTATGAATGATTGGGAAATAGTAAAAAAGCGCGTGTCAACACCCAACCACAACTTGAACTTCATTTTACAGGAACAAGTTCAAGATAAAACATTGCCCTACGCTTCCAACCGTTATCCAGCAGTAAACATACATGTGAATAGTAGCTCTACTTAAATTATTTATAGACATTACCGTGTTCATTAGACCGTCAAGTGGTATGGGGATGATTACTAAACCCTACGAAGTATTAGTTTCCCTTGTAACCGGATTTCCTTATTACAATTACGATCAGAAGAAACTGTTATACTTTCATGATTGTTACAAACCTTTCAGTCAATCGTTCGCCTCGTAGCTGAAGGGGATAACTTGACAAAACATTGAATTTAATATCCTTTATCCTCAGGGATTAAGTTACAGGACTTTCCTGTATATGAGAAATTTTCAAACGAAACGTGAAATATATGTTCTTAAAATCAAATTTAGAACAAGAGTTGTTTTTAACTGTTCTTCCCTAGAGCTCATACGGAGAAATGCAAATATTGTATTTTATAATTTTATGCAATTTTATTTTTCAATAATTTAAAAATTGATTTCATTGTAATCTGTATGGGAATATTTCATACCTGCCTCCTTACTATTTAAATAGGATGACTTTGGGTTACTTCGGTTGAGTCCTTCTGTTCAGTTAAATGCAAATGTAAGTAACTAAATACACCGAGCAAAACCGAGCGGTGATAACGATCATGATAACTAAAACCGCAAAATGAAACTTTAGATGAAAGACTTTGCAGTTAACTTGATCCAAACTTGATTCTTAGAAATTTCAACCAAATGTGTCATACTAATATTTCCTTCAAATAAAGTTTTCAATGGATGATACAAAAATGAATATGTTTGAAGACTATAAAGATTATAAAATCGAAAACTTTCATTTCGAACTATTTTTTTTCTTTTTATCGAATTTTTCAGTACACGTTCAATTCAATATTGTAATGGTGTAACCATGAGTACGATGTGATGATCTCCTGAGATGATAGAAGCTCAAAATTTCGAGACTTTTTAATCCTGGCCCTCTTGGGGAAAAAAAGATTTACTATTGCTTTCATCTAATATATTGACTCAGAATTTTGATATTCCTTTATTTAACAAAAACCTAACCATGATAAATTAGTGATAAGCATTCTAAAATCCTCATTTAAAAAACCACACTACACACACACTACTACACTACACTCTCAAAGGATTTCTTAAAACCAAATTGAAAACATTTCAATGAATAATCAATGAAAAATATTTTATAAAATGTCTAAAAATACTTACGATACTAATTCTTTTTAAATACTCTTAACGCGGTAAAATTCTTAGATTTAAAGTAAAATATTCTATCACCTAATAAGTCATAAAGAATGTCTCTGTTGAGGAGTACTAAGACCAAATTTTGAATCTATCTGCATGAATCAGGCAATGTGAAGCGGCCAAGCAATTCCTCCCAAGTGTCGCCTAATGGTACGGGTAAGCAATTTAGATTAAGAAATTAAGATATTTGATGAAGTAACATTCATAAAATTTACTCTATTGACTACCGGTATATATATATATATATATAACGACCTTGTAATTTTAAAGAACCGATCACAGGTTTGACAAAGGAGCAATACCATCAACGGAAAAAATCAAATTACGCATATTTGAGACTTCCCTTGCATTACGAATTACTCATAGTTGAAACATATATGAGACATATATTTGAGGCTATCATCAAATTACACCCGATTGTAAATTCATATAAATATTATATTATAATTTTTACTTACATCGTTATTCAAATAATGTATCTTTAAATGTTTAATATACTTCTGTGGTCAGCTCTGTAAATACACTAATGCTTGCATAGTATAATTAATAAATTAACTTAGTATTTAAAAATAGTATTAAATTTCCGTATATTTAAATATAGATAATAAGAAACATTCAACGTTCTCCCAATAAAAGGAAATTTTAAATTCATTTATTTCTGAATTTCTTAATTTTAAAGAAGCCTATTTTATTCTAGAGATTACTGGTTTCTATCGAATGTAAGTGCTGCTCACAGACCCAAAACAGATGTTCATATGTAATTAAAGTTAGATCACATTCACTTAATAGAAGTTTTCCGTTGATTTCTGGAAATTCTTCCATCTGAATTGTAGCTTCATTTTACTCTTATGACTTGCTTTTGCTTTGGTGAGAAAGTTAACTATTGGCGCAATTTCAGAAGCTCATATAAACCTTTATATTGAAATAATGTCTTAATAATTAGAAATGTATGCAATAGTATATCCAAACAACTACACAAAAAAAATGAAAAAAAATCGGAACAATCCATAAGTCATCTTAATCAAAAATAGATTCAGAACTACTTCGTTATTATCACATATTATATTGGTTTAAAAATTACATCTTATTTCAGTCAATATTTTTCCTTGTAGACAAATGCAAATTTATAATGATTATGGATTAGCTTAACTCATATTCTGCCTCGAATTCAGCAAGCAGTGCTCCCACAATGCTGCTAACTGAATTGATCTGTCTGGTCTCGGAACAATGACAGAACGAGTTTTTACACCTGGAAGTCAAGGTTTAAAAAAACTTTTTGGTAATGAAGTGTTCTGTAGGTCAACGATCATTACTTAGATAACAAACTTTCAACTCTTTTATGACCTCGAAAAAAATTATTGTATTTATCTTATCTTTTAATTTTTGTTAAATATTATTGAAAGAGTTTATCTTAGCTATCGTAAGATTTAAATGCACTTGAAACACAAAGAAATTTTACTTTTAAATTAGATACTATTTTGAATTTTAAATCTTTAAGTTTTTATTTTAAATCTTAATCTTGCATGTCGTAAGACATGAGAAGTTTTGTATCTTTAGAAAAATTAGGACCTTAAATTGATTTTTTTATGTTCATAGATAATTATTTCTGATCACGTTGAGGCCGAGTAATAAAATTTTTTAAACACGATTACTCTGCTAGATATTCATACAATTTGAATTTTTATAATATCATGCTTTGAAGCAACATGGGGGCTAATGGAGACGGACCTCGTAATTTTAGACTTCATTCAAGTAACAAGTATGACATTTGAGCACCCGCCCTAATCTCTCCAAACTTTATGCAAAGTCAACGTAGAGATTTTGAGCTACGACATATGTAATATGCTCGCATAATTCGAACTCACGACACGCTGACCACAAGCACGTGACCATGACCACTCAGTCACATGGCAACTTAGATTCTTATTTTAGTCGTGTAAATGCTCAATGATCACTTAATATGAAAATGAATATGTACTCGAAAAAAAAGTTGTAATTTTATCACTGATATATATATATATATTTCCTCTTAAGGAAAATGTTTATAATTTTTTTCTTCTTTCTAATGGGGTTGCGGCATGGTATTTTTACCATTGCAGACCTAATACACTCCCCAGAAGCTAGTATCACTTTTTAAAATGTTAATAATTATAAAAGTAATTGTTATAAAATGTTAATGTTTTAGTTAAATTCCTTTTTATACGCCATTAAGACACATGTTTACGAATACATTAATATATCGTTCGGAGAAACACCTAAGCCATTCCTGCTATATCATTTCCTTGACTCAAATCCTCAAAACTAAAAAGTATCCTCTATTAATAATATGTTCCTCGGGTCCTTACTATAAAGGCCTTATGCTGCAAATGAATTTGTTTTATTACGTGAAAGCCTCAAACTCAACATAAAAAGCTTTTTGTTATATTTTATTTAGTATTTTTTTTTACTTTTTACTTAATTATTTATTTATATTTTGAAACTTTTCACATGAAACAGCTGAAGATGTACACCTTTATTTAAATTTAAGAGAACGCTTCAAATTCATAATTAAAAAACCAAATTTATCTTGAAATAACTATAATACCTCTAATAAAAAATAAACAAATTATGAAAGAATAAAATTGAATTTACTTTTTTAATATGCTGTACAAAAAACATGTACTATAAGAATATTTAAAAAGTTATATTAAATGAATACTGTGATAGAAGTAAGTAAATCTATATTGAAAATATTTAAACAAAAAATAAAGAATTGGCGTAATTTCAAGGGTGAGGAAGAATTTAAAGATAAAAGGTAGCTTATTGCTAAAATTTTTCTATAAGATTTATAAATACAACTAATTGCTTGATTGTTAATTAAACTTCTACACCTAGCTTTTTTCGTACATTGAATAATTTCTTCGAAAACCGTTTAAAAAAATATTCATCTTACACAAAGTACGCCCAAGGTGAAATGAAAAATGTTATTTAATCTGAATAGCCCTGTAAAAAAAGAAGAAAATTCGAACAAGTAAAAAATTGAGATATGTTAGTTTACATTTTTATCAATTTGTAAAAAAAAAAAAAAAACTAAGTAAAAAATAATAAAAAATAATAAAAATTGTTTGTTGTTAATGTTGAAAATAATTGCATTTGCTTAAGATGAGATGAAATGAAATCACCCACTGGACAGATCAATCTCCTCCGCTATGCTTAAATCTGTTCTCAAGTACAAAATTAAGGTCACAAACGTAAAATCTGTAAAAACTGATGAACTATTTACTGTGTTGCTTTGAAATTTGGTGCAGATGCATATTACAATGTGAGATAGAATATAGAAACATAACAAAATGGAAAATTTTTTTAATTTTGAATTAAGGTTCAGGGCATATCAAAAAGCATGAAATCATGAATTAGAGATAAAGCATTTAACTCGGGAAAAGTTTGTCTATTACAGAGTTTAACCATCATACACTGGTAAACCAATCTCACAACGATCTGAATTACTGTTTATGAGAGTGTCAATAGATATTTCTGCCTACAAAGCCCATTGTTCTGAATGCACAACTATTAACTCCTGGAGGATGGGGTTCCTCGGGGCTACCCTGAAAAATGGCTCTTCCTAGACCATCCTAAACATGCTCAATATGATTGATATCTGGAGACCTTGAGGGCCAATGCATATCGTGTGAATATCCTATTCTTCATGAAATTTATCAACAACGTAAGCCTTGTGTTGCCACGCATTATCGTCCATAAAAATGTAGTCTTGGCCCATAACATAACACTCAGAACAACCTCCCTTGAGCTTAAAGGAACTCATCCCTATAATGCTCTGAGTTGACAGTACCCGCATAGAAGACGTATAGTGGATCACAACTGCCCAAGATTATGTGGCCCCACACAACGATTCCTTTCCCTCCAAATCTGTCGATTTTTGTTATGTAGGAGTAATGAAAGCGAGCTCCAATTCTTCTCCAGATGAAGACCCGATGAGAATCATTATGTCTGATTAATATCGACTCACATTACCAAAAAAAAGAACCTCTCCTTCATTCTTGTGCTGTCCAAGACTGATGTTTTTGGCTCCACAATAACTGGAATTTCTTGCCGAAAGCAGTGAAAAAGATATACAAGACTAGACACCGGCTCTAGTCTACGTATGTCTTTTCAAGACATAGGTAGACTATTTGCCTGGTAGTTCTTCTAGACTCAGCAGCAAGGCCAAGATCAAACTGAGGATCCGTTGTCCACCCATGTTGTTGTGCACTTGTCATGTATTATAACCTCCCCTTAGATTATCATCTCCCCGTCTACCGTTAAAGATTTCTGGACGTGTAGGTGGATTAGAGAATTCAAGAGACATAGTTACAAATCACTATATTTATTGATGCTTATTAATCAAAGGAAGGCTACAACCATACGATTCAAATTTAAGAGAAATAAAACACAGTGGAGTATGAGAAGGAGTTACTACTACCGGAACTACGGAATTGGGACTGAATCCACGAAAGATCAACACGCACAATTACAGCTAAAACACGTACACGTATTCACTAATTTCTGAATCACTAACCTTATTCTTGTAACTTCGGCAGTTCCGTCGTGGTGATGAATTTACTACTGGCTGGATGGGCTGATAGCTAAGGATCCACACTCAGTTTTCCAATTGCAATCTCCAGCTCTCCGGCGTAGCTCGTCGCGTAACTGATAACTAATACTGTCAACAACTGCGTGTTGATCTACCAATGCTTCAATTCATTTGACTTCAAAAAATCTAACTCTTTACTTTACTATCTCTTCAGTTAACTCGCGAAACCCGAACTTATATAATATTTCTCATTTTCATAAATCACGCTTTGGCTCCCGGTGGAGATTGGTTGAAATAAATAAAACTTTAAAGAAATATTGAGGAGGTTAGTGAAAACCGTACAGATCCGTCACATACTTAATGCCAAGTAGCGGTTCTGTGCAAATGCCGATGCTCATTGGCGACCTTGACCGACCATCCTGGTGACAGTAGCACTTGTTTGGAATTGATTCCATGACCGGAAGACCTCTTTCGGTGCCCCTTGAAACCCTTGAACCACCTCCAACTGAGACTGGCCAGCTTCAAGCCTACCAACAATTCCACATCTAAAAAATTAAGAGCAGTCATACTTAGGTTACTGGTTTGTTTTAATGCAATATTCTCAAAACTGCAGGAAAAAGTTCCATGTGATCCCATACTCTTAAACGGTCTCAATCCAGCAAATTTGCAAAACCTACACTAAACAGCATCTTTTTTTTTATATTGTACTCTATCCGTTTTTCAAAATGTATCAAATAGAAATTCTATCAGTTTTACTTACTTACTTACTTACTTACTCGGGAGAATCAAGCCCACCCAAGGGGTTTCAAGCTGTGAATCGACCCTCCGAGATGTAACTTTATTAAGGTAAACAAAAAAGTATACAAAGTGGTCCCGAATGAGGGACTCTCCCCACTAAATTCTTGAGAAAAGAGGGGAAAATACAGATTGACGCTGAACATCATTCGGAAACTGAAACGCGAAGCGTTTCTCCGTCCCATACTGGGTGTGTGTGTGCTCTTGATGTTGAAGGGCCTTTATGGAGTCTGAGTGTCCTGATTGGTTGGCATGGATGGAGAAAGTGGGAGTGGCTGAGCTGGCTGATTTAGGTGGAATTGGAATAAATTTTCAAGATCTTGCTAACAGACGAGTAACTCGTCTGCCATTGGTTGGAAGGGATCGGTGAGTAAGCACTCTATTCGCTGTCCTGGTGTCGAGGAGATATTTAAAATAAAATTCAGAAAGAATAGAGTTGGTTGCCTGTGTGGTTCGCTGAGAAATTAAAGTAACTGAGAAGGAAAAAGAGTAAAAATGAGATAAATTTAGAAAAGAGGGGGTCATTCGCCAAGTGGGAATGACACAAAATAAAAGTTAGGGGGATTGTAAGAGTCCAGTAGTATTCTTCTGGGTCTCTTTCTATTGATATTAGGATCTTAGTTTTCTAAGTTTAAAATATTTGAATTATTGGTATTAGGTAAATTGTCGAAAAACTTTATGGCTAGATTTTGTATGTGAGCTTTAAAGGTAGGAATTGTGAGTACTTTATAGATTTCTTTATTTTTGGTGCACCTGCAAGCTTTGGTGATGTTTCTAATGAGAGAGTTTTGAGCACAATTTAAAAGATTAATGTTAGAGTCTGCTGCGGTTCCCCACACAGGACAACCATAGGTTAAGATGGGCCGCCAAACGGCAGTGTAGAGAAGTACTTTGTTGTATACGTTCAATTGAGAATTCCGGCTAATTAAGGGGTTAATTGAGCGTACTGCTTTCCGGAATTTATCACGCGCATGTAGGATGTGTTGTTTCCATGTTAAGTTTTTCTCTAGGATTAGTCATAGGTATTTCGTACTCTGAGACCAGTGTAGTGGTGTGGTATTGGGAAAATACAGTTGGAAAACTTTACAATTTCGTAAAACATTGCAAATACAACAAAAAAACACACACAACACAAACACACCGACACTGTCTAACTAATGAGGCAGGAAAGACATGAAAAAATTAATAAGAGAAGCGGGGGAACCCCCTCCTAAAAGGGAATTCGAGATAAGGGAGGGGAGGAAAGTGCAAGAAAAAGATAGCGGAGGTCCAACTGGAGGTAACTTAAAATTATATCGAAAAACATGCTTGTGACCTTAATTTTGGACAGTAATTATGTTTTGAAACAAGTAGCTTTCCGAAAAATTTTACGATATTTATTTTTTTAAAAGAATATTTACAATTTATTTATCTGTGTTGGTTTTATAAGCTCTTTATGCAGTTCTCAATATCAAGCTAAACAAGTGCTTTGATTTCCTTGAAATTTCAAGACATGTTCTGCTTTTGAATCAATGCTTAAAAATGATTTTCTAGATTTACATTAGATTCAAAATTTCAGAAATTGAATTACCAATTAATTTCTGAATTTAGATTTCACAAGAAACAATTAGTGTACAAAAGAAGGAAAAGGTGAGTTTTTTTTTTCTTGAATCATGTAATTCCCATGCAAAAAATTTCCTTGTAAGACAAGAGTTTTGTGTACCACGCGAGAATTATTGAATACAATTGAATCCATATTTTCGAAAACGAAAATCTATATTGATGATATTAAAGTTATTATGGAGGGAAAAAAGAAATCATTATTATTGTGGATTGGAAGGAATACAAATGTTACATTTATTTGCACCTGTGACATTGTAAACAATGTGATAATGTGTCGACTCATCAAAACTAACGGAAGAGAAAACTTATTCTCCGCTTCTTTGTTATATAATTTCAATGTCATCAACTATCAAATGTGAAGTAGGCGTGACAAAAGCAATTTCGATATTATAAAAGAAATGAAGTTTTAGCTAAGAACTTCCAAACACGCAAAAATTTGTTTTCGATACCGTGCATCTGTAAAATAGTTGAAGAATCTTAATGGGAATTAGAGTTATGTCATTTGATTCGCAATAATTTTTTCCGTCAAGCAATTTTCTGTGACTCTTCGCAACTGACAAGTTCATTGGGGACGTGCAGGTAATTGTTGATAAATTATTTTTGAGTGTATTCGAGATTCTAGAATCTACGTTTCTTAAATTTTACATCATCCAGAAGCACATAATGAATCTACATAATGGTATAATTCTAAACGTCATTTTTCATCATGAATATTTTTTATGTTCCATTGTAATCTGCTTTAAAATTTTATCTATCTCTTTCTAATTTACGTTAAGGGCAATAAGTGAAAGTGCATTTTGCTTCTCCAAATATTAAAGGAAAATTCGACAATTCATTATAGTAGAAGTAGAAGTTATGTTATCATTATAATATTATTAAGAGATAGAAACAAAATTTTAAACTAAGATTAATTTAAATTTAAAAAAATAAATAGAATTTTTCAAATGAAAATTGGCAAAAGGAAAAATATATTATTGAGTTTTATGCAAAATAAAATATAATGCATTATTTTGTACGTATAGATCATTAGATTTGTATATATCAATCAAATTGATGGGAAACTAATGCCCTTTGCTTCTTTGTTGTTAGAAGAAATCTAACGCTTATTCCAAGGCAAGTGATAAAACCAAAAAGTTCTTCTTTGAAAAATGAAGCACCCGGATGTCCCTAAATTTATGACTGTTCCCAGATTCCTTTTGACAGGTCATATGACTTACACGGCTCTTGAAAGGGTTCACCTGTGTAGATTTAGCTCTACAGATTTATCATTTTGTTCCACAGATCCCTCAGGATGCATTTAAGTGTCTGACCAAATAGACAAACCCGAGGCTCTTAAAAGTTTAAAAAGTACTAAAAAGAGAACCATGAATGAGAGGACTTCTATAAATGATGTACATTATTCATCCTTTTATTAAAAAAAAATAAACGGTTAATCCCTTTTGAACCTTCAAAGGCTTCAGGTAATATTTCTATGTAATTTATGATTCAAGACATCGTAAACGTGCTTCAAATGAAATGAATTGAGTTTTGAATCTTATTAAGAAATTCGCTGTTTCTCACTTTGTAAGCATCTGATTGTTTTAACGGGTGGATTTTTCATTATCATTATTAACATCAGTAATACAAGAGATAAACAATCATTTATTTTAATCATTTTTTTCATTTGTCATTTTTAGATGTGTTCTTAAAAAAAGCTAGCGATTAATACGAGTTTCTTAAAAGAAAGTTATCTCCCAGATTTATTACTTATGAAAATATCTTCAAATTGCATGTTTTACTCAGAAAAATGTTGATATTAGGTTTTTTTTAAATAATTTTAGTTCCGAAACATGGATTGAGATGTTGTAATTATATTTATTAACTCAATGATTTTTTTATTAGCATTGCGCCAACTGACTATAAATCTCAAAATTCTAAGTCACATTCACGTGTCTAAGATAATATAAAAGAATTCGCAATACAATCGTGTTAAGATATTTAAGTGCAATTAAATTTAACCAGCCATCCCCTCCATTAACTGAATAGAAACCCTTTGGTGGAATCAGGTATTAGGGGTTCTCATCTCTGCATCAATATTTCTGAAACCAATATGTTCCCCTATAAAGTTAATAATAAAGAAATCAATTTTTTTTTATTTAGAGAAAAAAGACATGCTATAGGGCCCTAACTGAAGTACAATTAAGCACTATATTAAAAACAAGAAAGACACTTTTTATGATTTGTGGTTGCATCATTAAAATTATTTTGTTAAGGCTTTAAAGAAATCCTGGTTACAGGAACTTGTACCATTGTTTTTCGTCTTTACGGTCCTGGATTAACAAAACCATTACTGACTCGATTCGTTGATTACACAGCATTCAGAACAGCATAAAGGCTACTGTCGATGGAACTCGCAATTTTGTATCATGGTCAAATGACGAGAACTACACGATGGACAAACTTCTACATCACACCAACGTGAGAACTTTGAGTCATGTTAGATTTAACCAGTAACTCTACACGGCAGTTTGTCAGTGGCAAAGAATCAAACCCATTACTCTAAAGGAATAACACCTGCTCGAATTTGCAACCGTAATCCTGGGGCTACTACGGCCGACTAGCTGTTAACTCGATAGTTCCGGTGGCTTATCACCGATGGCAAATACTGAAAGAAATATTTGAGTACAGTTATTATTTGTTTTACACTTTTAGTATCATCCATTGTCAAATAAAGTATTCGTCCTTCCACACACACAATGAATATTAGGAAACTATATTGATTTTAAATTGAAGCGATCTGATTTGGTATTAAAAGTTAAGCAAGAAACCCTGACTAGAAATCTCATTTTATATTGTCTTGTAGCTTTTCCTTCCCATTTTTATTACTGGATTTTTTTCTCTAATTGAGACACTTAATAGTCAACAACTGCAAAGTGCCTTGCCACATCCGCTTCTATTGTAGTGTAAATATAGTAAACCAACGAATAGAATCACTTATAAACTTTTATGCCGGCTGTTATTTTCATTTATGACCTGAATAGCCTTAATTACAAATTCTACATGCCTAGCATGTCATTCACTTTAAAAAACTTAAAAATGCATTTTAGCATACACAGCTCGCTTATAAAACTTGAATTGAATAACTTTTAATCTTCGTTAAAACTGATGCAATCGCTTTTATTTAGGAAATAAAATTTTTACCTCTGTATTCAATAAGTGCATAACTTATCCAATGAACTTCCTTATTTTTTACCGTTGTTTGAAGATAAAAATATAAAGTAGATCAAGCACAGTGTGTTCCTATACAGCCTTCGTAATTTTTCAATATTAAAAAAAAATCTCAGTTTTCTTGTTTTTATTTATGTATGGTTTTATCGTTTTTTACTTACATCAAAATATTTATAATTTCATCGTCAATCAAAATTAAAACTTAGTCGATCATTTTAGTATTTACCTAAGCCTGTTCACACACATTTAAAATATGTGTACTTTATAGCTTCTAAGTTGAAAAAATCCTGGCAATTACAGTAGTTGTACATTAGTGATTTTCGCATTTGTCAAGGTTTAATTGTTTTTGTAACAAATTTAAGTTGAATTTTTTTTTAATCAATGAATACTATTTTAAGTTAGCAAAAAATAATAGGAATTTAATATATGCATAGTTTAAATCTTTTAAATACAACATAATTAAATTATTATTTAATAAATTAAATCTTCCTTGAAAAGTTTGGTTCCACATCGATTCAACGTGCAGCGGATGCGTTAAATTTGTAAAGGCTCAGTTAATTGTGTTTATTTATGTCAGACTCTGAAGCAACACACGCGCGAGAGAAAGACGGCTATTGACACCGGATATCGCAATTTTAAACGATGGTCACAACTGGCGAGTGATAGAGCTGGCACGACATTCTCCGGTCCTTTCAATTGTCAAAACTCAAATGTCGCCCTCTTCCCTTGACCATGATTCAAAGTCTCATCACTAATAGCTCTCTTGCTGTTTCAGAGTGAAACATTCATGAACATGAATAAAAGATCCCTAATCCTGAGCAGCTGAACATTATATAATGAAGTTATTTGTATCCATTATTGCATGTCTAGTAGCTTATATTGCACGTATACCATAACTGAAACAAAAGCTAAGAGCTCAAAATGAAAAAAGAAATGTTCAGATATTAGTTGGGGTATTAGTAAATGTTGAGAGTTATATATGTAACTATAAAATCTGAAAGCTTTGTTTATCTTTGAAAAACCAACGAGAGAGACCATTCTGGGAAAATTAGCACGGGTAATTTTTTATATCCGTCTAAAAACATGTTAATACTTAGATACTACGATTTCGAAATTCCTTTTCTTTGTAAATTTCGGCTAATTTCTTTTTCTCTTCTCTCACTGGTTATAACAAATTCTTAAATTATTAAAAGTATACTGTACTGTTTTTATAAACCATTTCTTTGAAATTTAAATACATTACATTAGGAAAAACAAAATTAATGCATACTTCATTTTATAAAAAAATGATGATTACAAATAAGCAAATGATCAATTATTTAAAAAATTCTAATTCTCTCTCTCTCTCTCTCTTCCTTTTAATTTGCGCTTTCTTAAAAAATAGTGGAAAAGAGTAAGAAATACCACTACTATTGTAAAATAATTAAATTTAAAGTGTTAAATATATGTATGTGTATATTTATTATTATTGTTATTATTGAAAGTAATTATATTAAATTACTAACACACAAACCACGTAACTAGTGATAGATTCGTTTGCGTTTCCTCAAAAACCAAAAAAAAACTAGCATCTCTTCTTATAATAACAGTTATGTATTATTCTTCAAGGTTCCCAGCAATTTTCTCAACAGTATTCTTCTTTTGCTTACCAAACACAGATATACAAATCATACTTCATCCACCTATACTACGCACATATATATTTAAAAGAAAGACACACACACAGATTTACATAACACAATCTTTACAAAATTCCAAAACATTTACTTCTCACACATCACGATTTCCGAAGTTCCCAAACAAATAAAGATTTTTTTTTGTACTGCGACACATTAACTTATAGCCCATTGTCTTAAAGGTTGATGATCTATAGCCGGTTTTTTTAAAAAGAAATCAAACTACCGTAAAGTACACTTTACATTAATCATAACGTCATTCGCTATTGCCAAACCTAAAGTTAAAAAGAAATATTAAAAATCCATCGATCCCCAACGGAGAAGAACAAAATATTAATCAGTGCTACTGTGCGTTATGAAGCGGTAAAAAAAGCACGAGAACCTGTTTATATGTCAACGCGCTTCCTGCCTCTTAAAAATTCAAGGTCCGAAACCGCGCAATGAAATCCAAGGGCGCTAAGTCCATTTGTGTATAACATCGTTGTATGGAGAATCTTCGTTATTATTAGATAAAGCTGCATCCTATCAAAAATGATCACGTGACTAGAGCAGTTCGGGAGAAGGGCTCTCCTAATAGATTTCATTTTGTCCAATCATAGTTACGAAGGAGTAATAAGAGTAAGTTAAAATAATCAAAATATTATTTTCGTATATATATATATATATATATATATATATATAATTTTACTCCTAATTTTAATGTTAGTGTCCAAAATGTTTGTATGTTGTTTCTTTGAAGGAACTGAAAATGACAGGCTGAGACATAAATCGAGCCAAATATCCAGTTTGACCATTATTATTCCGTTTTGATAGACTAGAATTTAATTTTAATTTTTGATATTTATAAAATAGGTTTGCTTCTATTTCGCAACAGAAATGTATTGATTTTGATATTCCTGAAACTATACAGTTGAAAAATGATTTTTTCATTGAATTGATATTTTTCAAATTTCAAAAATAACGAGGGCATTTGGAATTGTTTTTCAATTTCATTTTTCTGCTTAATTTTAATGTTGCTTATGTAGGATACAAGTTGATTGTTTTTATGCTTCAAAGACTGTAGAGTGAAAAAAACATTTAAATATTACTAGGATATTTCTTAATACATTTCTAAGCAGACCACATACAACAAAAATTCGAAAAAAACCCTGAAATAAAAATATATAATTTTGTTTATATACATATTTTAAATATGCTTATTTTAAAGATAAATTAATTTTTCCTAAGATCAAAAATCTATTAGTTAAAATAATTCGAATAAACATAAATTTAACTTACCTTTTAAAATGTGTGTATTCCAATTTCCTCATTTATAACCATTATAAGAAAACTTCCGTAATTATAATTTTTTGGATGGTTTTTTTGCTCTCATTGCTATATCAATAAATATTTTGAATGTGTATTAAAACTTTTATCCTAGAAAATTTAACGATTTATATCAGAAAAGAAAAACTTACAGAAAAATTAATGCATTTTAAAATTGCTTTTAGTACTATTCCTTCCATGATAACGTGAGGGAACATTTAATAATTGAAAAATAAAAATCCTTGAATGTCTTAAAAGATTTTTATATTTGCTGTACTTTCGTATCATTAATATACTCGAGAAATATTCATGAAAATATTTATTTATTTAATTTAGAAAGAAAAATAACTATATTGTACTAAATAATACTTCCTTTACCTTTTTTCTCCCCAATAAATCATTCCATTTTCTCGTGTAACTTATAAAAACCCAAACTAAATTAGTAAACAAATTATTAAGTCTTCAAGTAGAAATAAAACTCCTCTAGCTGTTTGCAGAATATGTTCAAGAAATAATGATAATCATGTTTATAAACTATGTTAAAAAAGACGCAAGGAATGTATTACTTTATATATTTTTAATATATTTACCGAGAAATTTGCATTTTAAAACAATATTATAGCATACAGTTGATAACAAATTAAATAATACCTCAACATTCAACAAACTAAAGATTTTTTTTCATCATTTTCAATTGATTCTGTGAATTGAAAATTCGAAAATCCTAAATATTGGTTGATGGAGCAGGTAAATTGGACAGCGGCTAGGCGTAGTTAACGAACTTTGAAAATCGTTCGACAGGAAAAAAAGTCCGGAAAAAAATTTCAAAAGCTTCTACTTTTTTTAAAAAATTTCCACCATTTTCTCGATATTTTCCCTCTGTCAAGAATAGATTTTCTCTTTATGGCCTCGTTTTGAATTATTTTATTGCGTTTATCAGGACATACACGTTCAAATAAGGAAATAATATAAAAGCTATGGGGTATATAATTCTTGTGTTTGGTTTTATGCCTCTTTAGACAATAACAAAATACTTCTAATGGGATATAAATATTGAGACCCTTGTTTTCTAAAATTTATTCTTCAGAAACTGTTATTTTTGTCAGTTAAATTTTTATTTTAAGTGGGATCGCGATTGCATGAAAATTATACTTTTTCAACTAGTGCATAAAAAAAATATTTATTCTCAATTATATTATGATGTTCTTTAATGAAATTTTAAAATAAGAATGATAAGAAACGGAATAAAACTACATTTTTAATGCGCGGGTTATTAAAAATTACTAGATATTAATTAAAATTGTAAAGTGATATCTCACAAGGTTTCTTCTTTCCTGGTGGTTCTTAACTGCGGCCTTATCACAGAAGAAACAGGAAATGTAAATGAAATTAAGTATAGAAAGTGAATTGAAACAGAGAGAATTCATTATGAATATATAGAGAGTTAATAGCGGAAGGACTGTGACAGTTAGCCAACAATTTCAGACCTTATTTCAACCAAGTTGCGGCGTTCTGTTAGAAAGAGGGAATAAGGGATAGTTATATAAATATTTGGAGTGTGCCTACTTTCGTCGATGTTTCTTGTTCCAGTTAGCACGCATTCTGGGTAGTTTCTGGCAGATAAGTACGTTTTTAGTTACTATAATTACGATAATTTAGCTAATTCTCATCATAAATTAAGTTCATTATATTAGTCAGTGATATTAATAAATTGACATAAATTTATTCTTGCGCTTTGTGATTTGTTAAGACTATGACACCTACAATCGCGTTGTGTTCGATCATATATTTCTGAAGAATTAAATCTTTAGAGTTACCGTTACAAAAAATTACTTATAATATGAAAACTAATTATTTGTTTCTTAGTACCACCTCCAAACTCATTGGACATCATGAACTTGAGGACTCGCGAAGTAAATGTAAGGAAGACGTATCGTACTGTTAACCATATAATACAACATATTATTAAATAATTCATCTATAAGCCACTAAATCAGTATTTGTATGCTTGACAAATTGTACTTATTCAATATAATATTAGGTGTCCGAGAAAAATATGACTATACTTCCAAAAATGAATAAAAAATAAACAAAGATTTTAGCTTACAGATTATTATGTTCCACAAAGAAAAGATTAAAGTTTCTGCCTAATGAAATGAACATTAGATGGTGCAATGTCCACGTTTTGCTACATTAGTAGCATGATTTATTGAATTTAAATCTGCAAAATATGTGCAGCGTACATTTCGGATTATCTATGAATGAAGTCCACCTTCAAGATCCACAATTTATGAGCGGCATGAAATATCTGTCAGAAACAAAATCTGGCCGCGCAAGCAGAAGCTGAGATGGAATTACACGTAAAGACTCCACTCGTTGCGCGTAACTAATGATGCACACATTGAAATTGTCCCATAAAACATTGTAAAACTTCGGTATTTTCTTTATGACAAAAGA
The DNA here is from genome assembly GCA_019973975.1 of Trichonephila clavata. Taxonomy (NCBI): domain Eukaryota; kingdom Metazoa; phylum Arthropoda; class Arachnida; order Araneae; family Nephilidae; genus Trichonephila; species Trichonephila clavata. The sequence goes on along the minus strand of BMAO01004222.1, from coordinate 90,396 downwards.
AACTATAAGGGTATTTCTTTGTGTGTCTATTTGTCATTAAAATTTGAAAGTCTAGCCTTACTTTTCGGACAGCCGATATATTAATAGATCAAAAAACAAGAAACCTCTTTTACCGAAGACAAGATCCACTTGACAGTTACAAATTTGAAACCAGACATTACTAAATTTCAAAATCCACAAATCAGAACAAATTTTGATATTTTTTCGTTACTTTCCTTCGTAACGATGCTTGAATAAACGCCGATAAAACAATGAGTGATCAATAACGCGTTTCTGAAATCTCTCCGATTAGTCTCAGTATACCTCTCTGCGCAACCCTCTCATAGGTCACAGAGCACCTAAACGGTTTGTGATTATAACCATTCTATGCATCTTTGGTCTAAAATCAACTGGCGTGACTTTAGTGATTTCTCAACTTTCTCAAAATAGTTATCCTTTTTTCAGATAGTTTTATAATATCAAAAAATTTTAGTGTTATAACAAAATAACTTCCGATGCCAAAGCCGAGTCCATTTTCAGAACCGACACATGACAAAATATGTTTATAAAGATGCTGTTAATGATCAATTTCTGCTATTAATTTATATCCATTAACACTAAAAGCTCAAAATCTATTAAACTAAAAATTAGAATTACGAAAAAATAGCATCAGATGGTTGTTAGTACAACATTAACGCTAGAAAATGGGTGGAGATTTTATTTTTATGTTAATGTTTCTGTCTAGCTATACTTTTCAGTCCTCAAAAACCAGCCTTTCAGAAGGGCTGCTGCACTTTTTATCTCAAGGATCAAAGTTCTCCAATAGGCGTGTTGTGAAAGTTTGAATAAAAAGGTGTCAGCTAAGGATAGTAAATTTAAACCACTTTACCATAGTTCAAAATTATGAATTTCATCGTCAATCATCCACGTGCTGCCTCGTGGTGCATCGTAAAATTATCATTTAAAAAAATAATAATAATGAGTAAACCGTGCTTTTGCTGTTAAGATGAGAAACGCCAAAATTATAAACGTTGTTTCACTCACAATTCGTTTTATGAAAATATTTTAGCTACGAAAACAACTTTAAAGAAACTTGATTCAAGGATGTATTTCAAAAATCATAAATAAGCAAGATAAATATTTTCTTATATTAGAAATACGTTATCAAATTTGATTTTAGTAAAATGTTTTCGATTAATTCAAAAAAAAATTTCTTTTGATTGTTTTGTTAGCAGTACTTGGGTAAAAAGCGTTTTGAAACGCGAAGATAATACATTATTTCCTCTACAGTTTCAACATCCACATTGATTCTTTTGGCATCGAAGTAAATTTACTTTTAGAATTAAATAATGTCATCATTTGTGATCAATTATATTTCACTCTAAACGGTAAAGAATCTCAATTTTCTTTGGGTTTTTTTTCAAAATGTCATTATATATCTTGCTGCTAAGTATACATTTCAAACTAAATCGGCGATAATGTTTCAAATGAGAACTTAGTAAAAAACAATAACGTGACTGAAAATTCGATAAAAGAAAATCATGTAAGTTGAATTTTATTATATTACTAACATAGCAGCAACTGGTTTTAAAATGAAAGCGGAAATATTGCTTTAAAAACAAACTTTGTACAAATATTGAGGAATACATATTTTGTAAGGAACACTTAAAAAAACATTACAATTAAACTAAATTTTTCCAAAATACTTTAGCAAATTAAACTAACTTTTGTCAAGAAGAATGAATAAAACAAACAGAGGATCATAAAAGAAAATTATAACGCAAATTTTATAAAAATTCGTACAAAAATACGACTAAACTAAGGAAGAAAATATTTTATTTCAAAATTTTCATTTGGTGTATATATTATCATTTTTTAATGAATTTATTTTGAGAAATTTGACTTCAAAAGCTTTTATTCAATGCAGTAAATTCTATATAGGTATGAATTCTTTTGTTAAAGTGAGTTCAAACAGGAATTCGTATTCAAAAGTTGAAAACGAAAAAAAATTTCATTACATCTTTCCCTAAAGAAGCATTAATATTATACTCGGAGAGAGTTTCTGAATAGTGTTGAAAAAAATGAGTTAAAAAAGACAATTCATAATATATATAAACTGATAAAAAAAGAAATCTTTATTGCAGTTACAATATTCGAATCATAGAAAATATATATAATTTGATTCGTCTAGAGTACAATGAAGGTCAAGGAAAACGAAGGTCAGTTGAGAGGAAAAAATACTCTCCCTACATCATTCCAAATGAACTTCAGAGAACTAATATCCTATTTGCAAAGCACGCTCCACAGATTTCAAGATCAGGAAATTACAAATCGTGACTTATCAAAGGGCCCCTACTTTAAATCATTGATTGAAATATACTGTGGATGGAACACACAACCAAATTTTTTTCACTCCTCAATTACGCAATGCGATTCATGCCTCCTGATAGTGATGAGGAGAAACCGCAAAACCATTCTGTCATGGTTGGAAGACCTCAAAGTGTGTATTTCGAGTGAAGAACTTCTGAAATAGGCAGTTCATCTTGCAGCTACAACAAAAGGGTAAACATCAGAACATGTCAGAAGGGAACCGAGAATCTTAGCACTCAGGTGATGGAAGTTGTAGCGTGGGAAATGCGTTTCGCCGCCACTCAATGAGTGTTTGTTTGGATGAAGACAAAGGAAAAATCATTCAAGAAATATAGGCTTTAGTGAATTTGTTTAAAATGGTGCGAATGTGGAAAGTAAGTGAAGTATTCCTAGAAATGAAATATTGGCAATTAAGTTAGACTTTATTTTTTGACTTACTGTTTATTTAATATCTTGTTAATCTTACTGTTTTATTTTCAATCTTATTGTCCAAATGGAATTGATGTTGCCATATATTGCTTCTTTCATCCTAAATATTTGCATTTTGGTACAGTTACCTTCAATCTTCATTTGAATTTTTTATTCCAAATCCAAATTTCAAAACAATTAATCTTGTTTTAATACAGCTACTACTCAAAGAGCACTTTTAATAAAAAATACATAGTTTAAATAACAATAATAAAACTAAGAATAAAACTTTATCCAATGCTACACATTTCTTCCGAATCAATCTCAGTTTATCTCACGGGCATTTCCTTTCAATATTTCACATTCTTCAAGAATTTCATTTTAATCCTATATTATTCTCAATACTCCATTAACGTCTTTACAGATCAAAATTTCAGCATCAGCTTCTAGCTAACACATCATTTAATTTACAAGCACTACTGCAACAAGATGAAGATCAGATAACCATTTAGCTTAGTGCTTCTCAAACTTTCTATATTGGCGACCCAATTTTTAACCATAATTTTCATCACTCCTTTCATGCAATAACAGTGCATTCAATGAAATAATAATGCACTTTGACGTACAGCTACATTGCGACCTAAATTATAAACCTATCAGTTATCAATATGAGTATTAAATTACGTGCAAGATACTCTTTTAAGTAATACATCTTTAATGTTTCATTTAAATAATAGGATACTTCCCTTTTCATAGTTCAGAAAGTATATTTTTCTTCTTATCAGTAAGTTAATAATTTTTGTTTAAATAGTCTTTCGTTTTCGACTTTTTGATATACTCGCGTCCTCCACGTAAAGCTATCCCACCCCTCTAAGGAGCGCGCCCCTCAGTTTGAAAAAAGCTGATTTAGTTACTCTTCCAAAAAGAAACTGAACTACGTAATTGTTATTTTTTACAAATCATTCTTCGTAAAGGAGTTGCTAAAATCATTATTAATTAAAGAATAATGGCAAATGATTCATTTAAGCATTTTATAACTGCTGAAAATGATTTAAACGATATAAAATTAATCCACCAAAAAATATTTCTAAAACGTGATTCGAATAAGTGATCTAATCACGAGTTACATTACCAAAAACTAGGGAGTGCGCGTGTGTGTGATCTCTTCCATTGAGTCAATTTACAAAGGTAAATGTAGGGGAAGGATGGCTGGTCTTAAAACTATGTTTAACCCTACAAATTTAATTCCTTATGGCTAACAGGAGTCTATTATAGAACTTCTGTGGCTGTCTTATTTTGAATTACTGTGCCTTGTTGTATTTCTTTCTATTGCTTTGCTTCGTTAGATTTATAAGAATTTAGTATAATTGATTATTTACGCATGTCCCCTTAAATGCCTGAAAAGGAGTTATATTTTTTATATCACTTCGCACTCACTCAAAGAAAACCAAATTCCTGTAGATATGCATTGAATAAGAAAGAGTTATTTTGGTCCATTCTTCTTTTTAAGTATGGAACAGATATATATGAATATGCGGCTGATAAAAAGAATAAATTTTCCTAAAACTCTGATTTTTTTTTTTTTAGAAATTTTACTAGTGTTTTGTGTGTGTGTGTAATATAGAACATAATTCTCGTTTTAGACTACTTATTGGTTCATTAATTACAACATAAGTTCTTAAAAGTACGGTTAATTATGTTAATATTGTAACTAAACATTTTAATGGGCCCACTTTACTACAAACAACACTTTTTTTATTTTTAACAAATAATTACCATCTTGATGTCTGAAATTTTCCAAACGATTTTCATTTTTGCTTTCAGCTAGAATAAAATATTTATTACTTTTCAATCATTTCACCTTTTTATTTTAATCAGGAATGGTGGGCGAGGGTGTCGATTTATAAGTAAGACAGTTATCCTAGGATGAATTTATTCTTTTTCTATTTTTCGTAATATAGTTAGAAACTTCTTTGGTGGAAGTTATATATTATTGTTTATGATAAAAAATTTCGTAAACCCATTTGCTCATGCACTTTTAAATATTATGCCGGGAAATTCTTTACTATTATGCCGATAATTCTTTCATACGTTATTGCTCAGTACAAAATAATTACCTTTATGCAATAAGAACTGTTCATGATTTTTCATTCATTATTTCCCTGAAATATATTTGGTTCCAAACTAAGTTCTCTCGATTTTTAAGAAAATAATTTTTTAATTTATTGTTTAAAAAAATTAATAACTAATTAATTAATAATATACTCTCTTTTGTTGCTTACAACTTCTTCTTAATGTTCGATAAGAATTTTAATACCTCGTTAAAAGAAATCGTACTGTTTCGACTCGAAAAATTCATCCAATCAACGTCTCTCAATTCTGCATTTAAATAATTAACAAATATTTATAAAAATTTCTTAAATGATAAGTAAATTTATAACCTTAAGCAATGAATTTCATAGATACCATAAAATGTAAGGTATAAAGATATTTTTAAACGGCTATCGTAGCTTACAAAAAACATTTACTCGTAAATATCTCACTTAAACTACGTAAACATGTTTCTAGAGATCATCCTAAAGGTCTTTGGGTAATTCCGCTCATTGTAAGCGAATTCGGATTACGTAATTCTGTCAAAGCACTTTATCTTTGGAGAGATCAATATGGACACCTCGACCTTTTATTAAACGTTACTCATAAGTTTGGAATCAAAATCCTCTAAATAAGAACTTCAGTTTGTCTTATCACATCTGACATCAATTATTAAAAATAATTATTTTAAGTTTTTTAAGCTAGCTTTGTATTGGAGAAACTGAAAAGATAAATTGATGAAAATGTTAGCCATTAATATAAAACGTAATGAAATTTACTTTACTCATGTAATCCATTCAACTTTACACTATAAATATCCGTAATCATTTTTCACACTATTCCTTTTTTTCCCTAAAGGTGAAAGTTAAGTATTAGTCTTGAGTGGAAAATACCCCCTCCAAGCTTTTCTTCTGTTTCTTGTTTATAAAAAAATTTTGTTGTCTTATTTTAAGTAGTTTAACACATACTTTTCCATTAATATTTGATTTTTATCGTCCTTCTAATAACATATAATTTATGACGTCCATTTCCAAATATTAGTTGTCTTGCTTTAGTGCAACACTTCTATAGCGGCCACGGTATTTGATTGGTCGCGAAACCTTAGGCACTGTTGTTGCTGTGGGATCCTGATGCAAAAAAAAATTCCCCGTGGCGCTGCATGTTGAATGTGTCGAAGCTCAAAACATTCATATAGGTGTAATGAGGAAATTTGAAGAAGAGGGGGTATAATTTTGGTCGTCATTTGACAGCGATTTAAAATTACGAAGTATTTCACCAATAACACTTGCGTTGCTTCTGAGTGTGACGTTCATTAATAATTACTTAAAAAACACTAATTCAATGGACATGGTCTGTCTTATTTTTGCTTTAAACGTGGAATAATTCCAATCTTTTTTAAATAATTTTAGCAGAATGCTAAAGCTTTTCCTAATTATCTCACTGAAACAGATATGTGCCGATTAAATGTATATTCAGGAATATTATAAAATTATGAGAAAAAATACGGCAGTTAATAAGTAAGTATATTTCTTCTTAAAGTATAGATTGTCTTCTTAAAGTGTAGATTGTCTTCTCTTAAGCTTTATTGGTATTAAAGGTGCTTATTGAGATTTCTGAGACTAAAATTCGATTTTACTAAAAGTTAAAAATTAAAAGCATGTGCTATTAATCTAACCAAGCCTCAAATTTCATTTGCGATGTACATAATCTTAGAGAATGCCATTCTGATTTTTAACGCGCTCTTATATAATCTTACTTTATATAATTGTAAAACTACCATTAGCATAAAGTGCAGTGCCATTAGCACTAATAAGAAATTAAATTAACGAAATGAAATTAAAATACATCTTAATTTTTAGTACCCTAATAAAAAGGTTAGGTTTTCATTTTCAATTATTTACGTAATTAAATCTCGTTTATAAATTATTGATGACACAATACATAATTAACAAACAAATAATTCTTCAAAGACTTTTTTATCTTGAATTTTTTAGTGCTTTAAGATTTTATAAAAAGGCAAAATCTCACAATTAAGAGCCAAAAACCTCTTTTAGTACTTAAATAGTTTAACGAAACTACTTGCTTGAGAAATTACTTTTATCAAATATTTTGCTTCAGTTAAGAAAAATAATTAAGCAACTTAAAATAGTATGTTTATGCAAAATATTATCAAATAATTCATGAGTCTAGAAATGGTTCTAAGAATGAAACCTAGGCGTACTCCAATTCAAATTTACATAACAACCATAAAGCTCAAAGCATTTAACTTTTTCTTCCCACTCGTCAAAGTCAAAACTAATACCTCAACCGAGAGCGTATCTAACGCTGTATCAGCCTTACCAATGATACGGGACTCCCAAGCTTCAATGGTCCCAAAATGTGTAAGAAAAAATCGTAAAATATTAAGAGCCCACCAAAAAGGGCCTCCAAGGAACTTAAATACGGGACCCACACAGGACTAGCTACGCCAGTGACTTCAACTATTTTGGCTCTTCACTTACTGGTTATAACCTGAATTCTCTTTGGACATAGTATAGAATGAGTTTACGGAACATAAAGTCATACTTACAAAATAAAAAGTTAACTAAAAAAAGTAGTTCCCAATCACTTAGATGAGTATTCATTCGACGGTTCAATATCTCAGATTAGTCTCGCATGAATTGAAATTATTTCTTAAAAAATACACTAACTTTGAACTACTTGCATGTCTAAATATTAATGAACCACAGTAGGATCGTAATTTTTATTACTAGTAGTGAAGAACATAGGTAAATTTCGAAGGTCTTAAATTGAAAACGTATTGTTTAAGTTTATAAGAAAAGACTATGCAAAAGGCTTGCTTACATGATAACAATAATGTTGAATGAACGAATAATAATTATGTTACAAAGGCAACGAAGTTGTATCCAAGATATCAAAATGTTGCCTAAGTAAAACTAACATTTAAAATGAAATATTTATTTGTATATATTTATTAATAAGATTTTTTAAATATTAAACTAACAAGAGTCATCGAAAAATAAATTCATGCATAATGAATTATGTATATAGCAAATTGTTTTGCATTGTTAAAATGACTGAATACAAAAATGCACAACGTGACATTGAATAGGCAACACCAAGAAGGGAGGGTGAAAAAATTATGTTAACTTCAGGTTTGACGCATTTCATGAAGTAATGGAAAAGTACGCAGTTCTCTTGTCACATGTTGAGTAGGGCACAAGGGAAGGAACAGACAGAATGGGTAATATCCATGCTGCTATTTCTACAACTTTGTTCTTGTATAAGAGGACACATGTAATGGCAGAGAATGCCAGACCACCGTTATCAGATGCAATTCCAACTAACAAACAATTTGACGAAGAGCATAGTGATTGGACTGAGAAGAAGGCAGGTTGTTCCATACATCAGATCTTAACTGGCATCCATCTAGACGCAACCACGGTACACAAGCTATGACTATGACGGTCTACACGGGGCTTATGTAGAATCAGTGCAATCAGAGTGATGTCAACGTGCAAGGATCGACATCAGTTGCATCAATAAGCAATGGTGGCCCTGTGACCACTTCTTCTACCCTTTTGAAGCATATTCAGGATAATTTTGATGTTTCCTTACCATCAGTTGATTATTCGCTAGTGACATAAAGTCATGGCGTCTATTTAGAAAACTGTCATTGGCCCCCAGCAAAGACGACTCCGTTTTCAATGATGCCGAGTTAAGGCAATGTGAACGACGGGAAGACGCAGAATCATGTTCTCAGAAAAGTCACGCTTCTGTCTGTCTATTGATAGTTGTTGTATATGTAGGGCCCAATCCGGCTGCATTTCTGGAATGTCCCACTGAACGACAATGCGACATCATGCTTTAAAGCATCATCGCGTACAATAGTAGGCCATCTTTGACTCTTATTGAGGTCATTATGGTGCCTCAGTGAAATAGGGATCATGTTCTGTGGCCAGTGACACTCCTCTTCCTTTGGGGAATGGCTAAGGCCCTTTATCATAAGGATAACCCCCACCTCCCTTCAATAAGCGTGCTCTGTGAAATGTGTAAATGATTCCTTGACCATTATCCTTCCCTAATCAATGAAACATATCTAGGACGTGAGTCAATGACAATTGCATGCCCTGGCCTTTGTAGCTTTTAGAAGGTGAACTGTGGCAAATGGTTGACAGAATGGAGTGCCATCTCTCTGGATACCTCCGTATTATTATTGATGATACCTAGATGTGTTGCTACGATTATAGCCTTCCAAGACAGGTTTACTTTAAACGAACTGGCGTTGTTCTTGCTGTATGTTACGAATATCATTTAAAAATAAGCATAAATTACTTTTCATTGCTGTCTCTCTTTTTACCAAATATCTTCATTTTTTTTCTGCCCGCACCTTTCTAGTATTGCGTTTTCATTGTAACGTAGTGCGAAAAATTGGTTTTAAAAAATCGAATCGATGAGCTTTAGGAGATAGTAAAGATTGCTTGAACTTATATTTCTATATTTGAATTTATCACTATGGATTACAAATTACAAAGGGGCGTGTTTTTAAATTTTTGAAATTATTTACTTTGAATATATATATATATATATATATATATATATATAATTATTATTTACTTTGAATCTTAAATAGAGTTACTTCCACAAATTAAACGTTTGTGGGAGTAGTAGACCTTCTACACTTATATACATCATTCAATATTCTCAGCAATTCTTTAGCTAAAGTACAGGGATATTTTAGCTAAGTTAGATGAATATTTATATTGCCCATTTGGTATTATTTTTATTTTTGCTAAGAAACACAATTTTTCGGATGAAATAAAATAGTGTAAGTTCTGAATTTAGCAGGAATGTGTTTTACTCTAACAGCTGTTAGGTTACTCTTGTCACGAAAAATGCGTTGCATAATTTTGCATTATTTGAGGAAATTAAGTCACATGTATTTTTGGAAAACCCTTAATGCGTAGTTAGATTTATGGCGCCATTATCACTAGCTTATTGGCAAATTACGTCGAAAGTAAAAAAATCCAAAAAATTTATAATAATAAATAAATAGAAAAAATTAAGTTTGAAAAAAAAAGGATTGCGAACAGTTGCTACGAAATTGCAGTTTGAAAACATCTCGTTTTATTAAATAAAAGTTTAACAAGAATAAATAAGCCATGAGATTTCATGTGAAAGGCGAAATAAAGTTAAAATTAATTGATTTTTCATTTATTAGCGCAAAATGAGGGCTATTGGAGACGGACCTCGTACTTTTGAACAAGGTAAAGCATAAAGATGACACCTGAAGTGGCACCCCACTCTCCAAACTTCCACGCCAGGTCAATGGGAGTACTTTTAAACTTGAAAGATTTAAAGTACATCAATCCCTCAACTGGCGTGTCTTTAGGGGAATTAGTATTCAAATTTGCGACTTAACAGATGCAACACAGGTCAACCATTCGGCTACCATGAAACACCATTCGAAGGGGCAATACTAAGTCATACAGCGATATTATTTTCATGGCCATTTAGTTTTGAAATATTAGATATGGACAATGTATAAATGTAGTGAACCTACATTGAAAATGGGACTGAAATATTTTTTCGTGTTAAAATAATTGCGTGTTATAGGATAATGTAAAAAAACATATATTCAACAAAATTAAGTTCATTAGAGTACATTTTTTTTCATAGATATGTGCATATGCATGCATTTGATAAAACTGTTCAAACATTTACGTAATTTGCTCTCTTTTTTTTAAATTATTGTTGATTAAGTAGAGTTAGAGCAAACCAAAATCTTTACAGATTTTCGTTTCCATCTTCTGGTTTTGATCAACAGCCTTAAGAACATCCAACCTCGTCTTAAGAGAAATAAAAGTTTTCTTTTTCCTTGAGCTCTTTGTCATTTAAAAAAAAATTTAAACAGAAAAAAATAATGCAAATCAAAAACACAGGGTTTTACTGACACTGTGATGTACTCGTCATCGAATTTCAAAGCCAACTGATGAGATATGAGATGTTTTTGTGTGGCGTTTGTAAGGATGTAGCGTGAAAGTAGCTTAGATAAACAATTGGCTGGTGTCATAGGGTGTCCCAAAGTCAAGTTAGCCTCCGAAACAGGGGAAAGCACCTCTCTTTCATTTCACACCCCTCTTATATCTGCCCTGCGTGGCTGATGTTTTCCGCATCCAAATAATACTTTTTGTTTATTTCCATAAGGGAAATCTTTTCGTGTTAAGTGATTTCGTTTCTTGTTAAGAGAAAAAAAAATTATGTGAAAATACATAGTAATTTGTCTGAACCATTGTATATTTCGTGTTAACCAATATTTCGTCTTAAGCATTTTCGCGTCAAACGCATTTCACTTTATTTCATTAATAACTTTCAATCTTTCGGTATAATCTTTCATATTTCTGCTATCTGATTTTGAGCTACAATTTGTAAATTCTGTTTAAATGCTACTCTCTCATTTGTATTAGTTTATTGATTGTTACATGGGCGAATTATAAAATTTTGCAATGAATGTTGTAACAAAGTTTTTGAAAACGAAGGAATCAAGAATCCGAGATCTAGTGTTGTTCCAAAAATATTAGTCTTTTTGCTCATTCATAAATGTACTTGAAAGTTCAAATTTTGCTTTGAAGACAATATAAGCTAAAAATTAGATTCCGATAAATCTTTCTCAAAAGGATGCTCGGTTGGAGCATTCAAAAATGCCTTTCCACTCAATAATTTCAGGAAACATTTGCACTCAGACACTATTCATCATGTTTCCGTCTCATTTCACGCGGACATGTATAAAGCACGAAAAAGGCTTTAATTGTGGAGAATGTAACAGGCACTTATCAACTTTTAATAGAGTTGTTGACCTTGACCATGGCAGTACTGTTCAGAAAAAGAGGGGGGAGGGTACTTTTGAAAGGATGACTTTATTTATTGCCGCAATTTTCCGTTTCGGTCATTAATGACATTTGAGCTGAGTACTAAAATCAAATTTGTTTTAAATAAGAACAATATTTTTAAAACAATTTCAATTTTAAAATCCCACAAAGCAACCAGAAAGTCAAACAGACAAATCTATTCATTCTTTGTAATGTGTGAAGAACGTCTTTTTTTTTTACTTAATTTTCAGAAGAGACTCATCAAAAAAATTTTATATCGTTCTGTCTCGATTCAAAGGATCTAAAAAATAATGTTCTAATTATTTTGTCAAATTCAACATTGATACATGATTTAAGTTAATTATCTGCACTATAGAGACTTCTTCCCTTTCATAGTGTCTAAATACATCCAAGGAATAAAGCTGAATTTCAATATTAAGTTATACGCTTACATTCAAAAAAGTTACGAAATAATATATAAGTTTTTCCAGTCACTTTACTTGCTTACGTAACCAGTCACGTGATATATAGCGTGTTTCGTTCAATTATCTTGTAGAAATAAACGTGAAATACCGACGAGGGGCTAGGGTCAACAGGAAATTAAAACTTATTTTGAGTTTCGAAAGACGTCGTGAAATTTCTAGCAAGTGATTCGCTGAAAAATTATAATTTATTAGTTAACAGCAATTTAAATTAAAAACACTCTCCCATACATACAATATTTTGATTTGCATAAAAAATAATTTTTAACAATTATTTTCTCATTTTACCGTATTCTGAAAAAAAGGCTGCACACGTATTTTCGATTGTAAATACATTTATAATGCACAAATTGAAAACAAACTATCAATTTCCAGCTGACATATTTGACAGCATATTTTCAAAGTTTTAAATTACATATTTGCTGACGTTTCCTTTTTAAAACTATTTTACACCGAAAGTTATATTATTATCATATAGAAGAGTGTGCTTTAGCAAACTCACTATTCATGAAAAATGGTGTTATAGGTATAATTTCTGAATTACTAATCTAGCTATACACAGAAATAAATGTAAAATTAAAGCTTTTGTTCTGCGATAAGAGACAGAAAATATAAATTTTACATTATATAAAGGGGAATAATCGAAAAATTTTAACCATCTTTGTGATATATAATTTTTTAATGTAAAAAATTCTTCGTAATTTTCGGATTTAATAAAATTTTACATACTTAATGGATTTTATTTTAATTCGAAAGTATCAAAAGGGACTTAAAGTTGCTTCGTCTCTTAGATATTTTATTTAGAAAAAAAACTAATCAAATGAACATTTAAAAAATTTATTTAGATAATTTAGTTGTTGAAAAGAATACAAACTGTGAAAAATAACACTTTCAATCTTCGTCACTTAAGGTAGCAGTTTGAACGCATTATACAAAAACTAGAAAAACTACAGAAAAATATGTAATAAAAGCGGAATAAAGCTTTTAAGAAAAGTTTTCTTCTAATGGGGCATTTTTTTTGTATAACTGAAATCTCTAGAGCTAAATTTAGCAAAAAGTATATTCATTTGTCTTCTTAAGGTAATTTTTAATATTTTGAGGAGTCTTTTAAATATTATTAAAAAAGTGTTTATAATTACCTTCGCTCAATCATAAAATAAGGTAAAAATTCTATTTAGATTTAACAATAATAAAATTAAAAATTACTGCAAGTTGATCGAGACAAGATATCTCTAAATTTATTTATAACTGCAAACTAACTCGATAGAAATTAGGTTTTTGCAAGATTCTGATTAGCACACTTTTCAATTTCGACTACTATCATAAACCAAATTTTATCCTATGATGGGACTTTTTTGCCCTTTTCATGGCTAATTATCCTGAGTTATTTCAGTCATAATGATATTCCTAAAATTTATGACTAAATAGTTCTAGGATTTATGTCTTAGCATTCATTCACTGTGCCTTAAATAATCTATGCGGGGGTCTTCAAACTGTGTCAACTCACGGAACCCTTAAAAATATAAAGTGTTCTCGAGGAACCCCATCCCACCCTTAGAAGAACATAAGTAATATAATCTTATTAATAATATTTAAGATATATATATATATTAAGATATATATATATATAATATCAAGATCTGTAAAAGACCAGAATACCACTTATCAAAAACTTTACTGCAATTTTTAGGTAAGTTACCTTTTTTCATAATGGATTTAGACATTCTATCCATTATTTTCTATAGGTTTTTGCTCAGTATTGTTAACCAAAAGGGGGAAGGTTGGCTGGCCACAAAAACATGTTCAACCCCACACACTTTTATGTAAATTATTTTATATATAAGCTGCCCTAAGTCAACAATGTTGATAATACTGTAGCATCCATTCTTTTATATTTTTTTTATATTAAAGTTCTACTGAGAAATGTTTTGTTTCCAAGTTTACTGAAGCAAGAGAGCAATACCTTGTATTTCAATTTAATAATCAAAAATATCTAATCATCCATGATTTTCTGCTTCTTTGGGTTTGGTAATATCTACACGAGACATTGATTTAACAGCGGAAGTTATGACCCAAACTAAACTTTGGTCGACTTAATAAAAGGTACTGAATAGATGGTGGGATTGGTATTTTATCCTTAACTACGATGAATAGGACGTATTTTGAACAAATATTCACTTCTTTTTATGCTATTGGATTTCTAATCGAAGACCATCTTCGATTGAATTCTTATAATTTGTTTTACTCATCATCATCATACTTGTAATTTATTAGAAAAAAGTTACAATTCTAATTATCTATATCATACATTCAGCGATACAGAAACAATGCTTTGATATCTACTCAACACTATGCCTATCCTTATCAAGTGATACTTTTTATAATATTATAGTAGTACACTTAATCAATATTTTATTTAGGCACAATAGATTTTTCAGCGAATTGATGAATAAATAGGAGCTAAATAATTTTACAAATAATTATTTCACAACTCTATTCTTTCGAAATAATGTAAAATTTCAAGTAATATAAGATTAAATCAAATTTTCCTTTAACAAATTTTCCTTTTTTTTTTCTTTTTTTTTTTGCTGATAATTATGCTACTAATAAATATTTAAAATGTGTACACTTAAATAAAAATACAAAACTGCGATATCAAAGATATTAAAAAGAATAAGTAGGTAATAGAAGTCAGAATAATGCAAAAATTTTAAAGGAATATTTTTTTAAAGTTATATTTTAAACCGGGGAAATGATTTCACTTTTGTAGATTCAGCTATTTTTTTCAATTCCTACTAATATAGTTCAATCTCCCCCTATATATACACTCAGGACCATAAATTAAGGATAATTCAGAATCACACAGAAATTGAACTCAAAAATAAAAATTTTACCTGTAGAATTATCACACACATCTTGAAGAAGAATATGTGCAATTTACAGGAAACCACCAGATGGCGCGGATAGTACGTCACAATGACGAGAGTGTAAGAGAGGGGTATATAAGGAATGATGGCAAAGAAGTAAATTTGTTCACAAGCGCTTTAAAAGCCTTTCAGTGGAATAATCGCATAGTTATGGCACAAAGGAAGCATTTCGATGATTTTTTACGTGGTAGAATTATCGGACGACTGGAATGTGGACGTACCCAGCTAGAAGTATCCGAGGAACTTGGAATCGCCCAGAGTGTCATCTCCAGGCTTTGGTAACGATTCCAAGATGATGGTAATGTGAGTAGATGTTAAAGCACAGGTCGCCCCCGAGTTACAACGCCGAATGAGGACCGGTATTTGGCAGTTACTGCCAAAAGAAACAGATGGAGCGCAGCATCAGACCTATCTCGTCAGCTACCGGTACGACAGTTTCAAGGCAGACCGGGTACAGACGCTTAGGGCACATTGGTCTATATGCTCGTAGGCCTGTCAGATGTGTTCCCCTTACCGCAACTCACTGTCGCCTGCGATTAACCTGGAGTAGAGAGCATGCATTGTGGACACTGCAACAGTGGTCTTGTGTGATGTTTTCCGACGAGTCCAGGTTTAGTTTGCAGTCTGATTCTCGCCGGACTTTCATATGGAGAGCGCCAGGTACCCGTTACCACCAAGAGAACACCATTAAACGACACCGTTATGGTGGTGCAGGATGGCTCGTTCGGGGAGGAATTATTCTTGGTTCCAGAACTGACCTGCATGTTCAGAGTGTATCGATGACAGGCCACATCTATCGGGATGTCATTCTGGAACAACATGTACGTTTGTTTCGGGGCGCCATGGGTGCTGAATTTCTGTTTATGGATGACAACGCCCGTCCTCACCGTGCAAACATTGTAGACGAATGCCTTCAATCGGAGGACATCACCCGTTTGGATTGGCCAGCATACTCACTGGACTTGAATCCAATAGAGCATGTGTGGGATATGCTTGGCCGACGAATTGCAGCCCGTTAACCCCCTCCCACCTGTCTACCGGAACTTCGGAGGGCATTGCTTGATGAGTGGTGTAATATTCCCCAAGATCAGATTGATAATTTGATACTCAGCATGCGTAGGCGTTGTAAGGCCTGTATTGCATCGTCCGGGAGACATACTCCGTATTAACCATCATACTAACTATGTTATACTGTTTTTTAAATAGGTTATTTTTTTTAAATTTGCTCCAGGGAGTAAAAATCGCAATTTTTATTAATTATGTCAAATATATAGCATTTTTTTTTTTTTTGCTCTTTACCTTTTGTTTAATAAATAGACTTTACAAGTAAGTCAAATTTGTTTTGCTTCTGTCTCTTTCTTTGCCTGAACTTCTTTATCCTTAATTTATGGACATGAGTGTATATCCTGTTCAAATTTTCAATCTTTAATAAAATACTTTCTATTTATACCTTCAAGTTCAAATACATTTTTTAAACTTGTAGAAGAAGACACTTGATGTTATTACAGTTTTTCAAATATTAATTCATTAATTAAATTAAAAATGAATAAATAGTAACAAAAATAAAAGTACAACAGCATTTATAGAAAGGAAAATCGTTCGTTGTGTCCCTGTTGTGCAATGGATAGCGCGGTGGACTTCTAATCTAAAGGTCGTAGGTTCGAATCTCACCTGGTATGGCCTAATTTCTGAGAATGTGATTGCAAGGAAAATCGCTTTCTATTTTGTCACTTAATATTATGAATCTGTCATATGTATATACATATTTATATTAATTGTAACTAATTAAAAAATAATTAAAATAAAAATTTTCTTTGTTGGCCTAAGTAGGAATTGGGTTAAAAAAATTTTTATATTATTTTGTTTTTGGTGATATTTAGTGAATTCACGTATTTATCTACTTATTTGTACTTTAATATGAAAGTGTACTATTATATAAATTACCTTTAACTTATAACTAAATTGTAACAAGTTTTAAGAAAATAATAATTTGAATGTAGTTATTTTTTGTACACCTTTCAGAAATTTTTCCGTTTTAATACAGAGCAAAACCTCAACATATAATTCTAAACAACTGAAACAAATACCATTAAATTTATCATGAAAAACTAAATTAATTTCTAATAAATCAATTACTTTAAATTTGGATGTATCTATACACTCATAGACAAAAAAAATTAGCGCACCAAGAAGGAGTCGTCAAAATGAAACTAAATTTTACATACATAATGACTACGTTGATATAAGCAAATGAGTAGAAAATCAAAGAAAAAAGATCATATATTTCAGAGAAAAATGCAAAAGAACGGAGGATTTAATACCCTGTTAACCCCCCCCCCCTCTAGCGCGAATGCACGATGACATACAATCTGGCATTGAGGCATACAAGTTCTATATGATGTCTTCAGACATTTCGTTCCATATTTGCTGTAACCTTGCCTCTAGTTCGTTCAAACTCGTGGGATGCCCATCTCACCGTTCCAAATGATCCTAGATATGCTCGATTGGAGACAAATCTGGGCATCGGGAAGGCCAATGAAGGATTGTAATAGTGCGGAGACAGTCTTGTGACACCCTTACCATGTGAGGCCAAGCATTGTCTTTTTGAAAAATGGCTCCTGGGAGCCGTTGCATGAGTGGCAACACATGTGGTTGCAGGTTGTCATGGACATACTGCTAGGCTGTCATGGTGCCACAGATCAATACTAGGGGTCACCGTGTAATGTAGGCAATGGCACCCCATACCATCTCACCTGCTGTGGGAGCGGTGTGTCGCTGTAAAGCAAAGGCAGGATTTAGGCTTTCACCACGGGGTCTCCACACACGAACACGATTGCCATCACTGCTGAGATTGAATCTGGATTCGTCACTAAAGACGACCTGGTTCCATTCCGCTGCAGTCCAGTTTCCTCGCCCGTGGCACCACTCCAAATGGAAGCGTCGATGGGTGGGCGTCAAGGGCAGCACACGTAATGGGCGTCACGATCCCAAATGTCCTTCAGCCAGGCGCCTTCTTATGGTTCGAGAAGACACAGGGGCCCTTAGTGAAGATGCTACCTGTGTCTGGATGGCGGCCGATGAAGCAGTTAGTTGAACGTGTGCATTTCTTACTATGTGGCGGTTTTCTCGATGTCTGTTCTGTCGAGGGTATCTTGAGCCTGGTCTTCGTGTAAATGACATCTCTCGGATTCACTGGCCCCATCACCTACTCACAGCACAATCAGAGCGGTCTAATTGACGAGCTACTCGCCTAAGTGACCACCCAGCTTCCATCATGCCGATGATTCTCCTCCTCTCAAACTGCGACAGCTGCTCATATTATTTTCGAAATCGGTGTAATGGCATGTCTACCTCAGCGCTTCCTTTGTAAACGATTCAGCACACTCAAACAAATTTTGGTTACCTGTTTTCTACTCCACGGAGAATGACGTTAAACGCCCTCTACCGGCTATATGTAATGCGCAATCCCGCTGCATTTCTACTCAACTTCATATCTCCCTGCCATGTACCTTCATACCAAGTTTCGTTACGATCCCGCAATTATTTCTTGTTGCGCTAATTTTTTTTGTCCATGAGTGTATATCTATTAAAAAACCAAGAGTCAGATTTGCGTACGCGAATCAAATCAATTATTTTGATTCTTTTTCAGGGTGAATTAGAATTTTAGTCCTCAAAGTTATGGAAGCAAGGAGAACTATTAGGAAAATCAGAGAATGAATTAAAAGCAAAACCCTCGATATTGCGAGAGAGATGTCCTCCAATCCCACCGATCAAAAATGGAGTTGGGTGATCGCCTTGGCTTGCTGCTTCATCAACTGCCTGCTGTACGGGATTACCAGACTTTCAGGACTTATGCTCGTGTCCACTGTGGAGACTTTCGAGGTGACCAGGGCAAGAGCAGCCATACCTTTCAGTGTCAGCACTTCAGTGAGGAACCTCTCAGGTACCTTAAGGTTTTCTTTCAACTTGTGTAAATAAATTGCATAGCCCATTGTGATACGAGTGATATTAACGCTGCTATTGGCGACGAACCTCGTAATTTTGAGCGATGGTCAAGTGATCAGGACGACACCTAAGCTGGCACCTTCTTCTCCTAACTTCCACACCACATAAACGAGAATATGTAGGAGCCTCGACAGATTTAATGTGCAGTTGTCCCCTCTACACGGCGGGTCTCCAGTTGCACTAGGCTCGAGCTCTAATCATGCAAGAGACGAGTCCTTGACCTTTATCACTAGGCTACCGTGGCCAGCCCATTGGGATGAACTCTCATTGCCGTCAATAGTATATTTATAATAAGGATTCCAACTTCTGATCAATTTACTAGAGCGTTTTTGGGGGGGGGGGTTAAGTCTATTTATAATCTAATTACTCTTTTCACCTCTGTTCAACATTGTTTGAATTTTATTATTCAATTAATGAACGTTACTCGGCTTTCATTTTAAAAAAGATTTACGAGGAATAAGTTTCTTTTTTACATTCTGGTTTATAACTAGCACAACAAAATAAAGAGGAGAAATACTACAATAAAATATAATGCTACAGTTGAAAGGAGAAATATACTTAGCATGTATTGAACCATATGAGAACAAAAAAAAAAACAAATTTAAATGCATAGAATTCTTAGATTGTGTCAAAACTTACTTGTAATATGGTGGATATAAAACATTCCATACAGATAACATTTTATTTCAGCAATGGTGAATGATGTTCAATGACAGTAAATAAGATATGCTTTCTAATGCAAATTGCATTTGAAGGTTTATCTCATTTACATAAATTGTGTTTCTGTAGTAAAATTCAAGTGATACAGTTTTATTCAGCTAAGACATACATAGTGGCCATCATTTTTGCAATGCAGAGGTTAATGTATGGGGCCATGTACTTCTAATAAAGCTATTATAAAATTCAAGGCATGTAAAATGCTATATTGATTGATTATTTTCCACCTTCACATATCAAACGGGTTGAGAGATAAATGGCCCAAGGTATGTGAAGACTGCAGATGTGCCTCCTATTGTCCCAGTTCTTTACAATAGAGAAGTCTCGAGGAAGAAAGATGTCTTATTCCGCATCTTATGTAAGAGTGTCTCGGGCTCTTTAAATTATAAGCATGAAACTTCAGTGCATGTGTCTTGAATTTCAAGTGCTTCTAATAATATTTAAATAATAACAAGTCACTTCTAGGTTAGGAAGAAGATTCACAACAACAAAAAAGAAAATGCTTTAAGAGGAATTATTTTTTTTAAAAGATGAGAATGCTAAAAATGTAATTATAAGAAATTAATAACTTTTATAATCTGAAATAAAATTTATATTTTTCATTTACATCAGTTTTTTGGCATATAGGAATGTCTTTTTTTTAAATTTAATACCTAAAGTATCTAACAATTTATTATGGTAACTTGCCTATAATATTATTTTTTCGAATAAAATTTATGTATACACTGCTCGACATACAAAAGGCAACACAGTGAAAGAGTGAATAGAATGTGATGAAAATTAATAAATGAGTGGTCATGGTTTTATTTACATGAACCTATTTTTAATGCAGCAATGAAAATAAAGGTTTCCCTCTCACGGCGAAACAAGAAAACCCAACGAGGTAAAGATTGAATACGCTTACGAATAGTACGTTCATGTACAAAAACACATTAACTCTCAACTTTCTACCTTAGTTTGTGCTCCGACTGAAGCTGTTCAAACAAACTACGAGCAATCATGAATCAAATATATGCTCGATCAGGGGCCGATCTTACAAGCCAAAGAATACCTGGGGTTGGTGCAAAGCTTGCATATTGATAAATGCTACGTGTGGCCGTGCATTGTTTTACTGAAAAATATTATTTATTTATACCTGCATCTTGTCTGTACGCCTCAGATGCATACTAGAGGGGATTAACTATCGTGTTGGCTGGAATTTCAAACCATTTAGTCCCATTGACGAGCAGTATGATGTTCAAAAGTAGTAGTTACTTTGGTTCTGTCTGTTTTACTTACTATGTTTATCTTACTATTTTCATTCGGCCAGCAACTATCTTCCGAAAAAAAGAACCAAGATTACTCTCTGAACATCGCACTGTGTCATTCAGTCCCCATAGGGAACAATCTTTCGAGCAGGTGGGCTGACGACAATGGCAACCTTCATAACAGGGCGACATGTTGCAAGCCATTTTCAGTTATTTGTTCTGAAATTCAGATATCGGAACATCCAAAAACCATATAATGTCGCATTTAATGGATAGTGAAGTCTTCACAGCAACTCTTTGAATACTTTTATCCGTACGTTATGTAGTACATGTAGATTTCACAATCGATCTTCGATTCATCTGGTTCAAATTATATGCACAATGGGCATGTTTACGTGCGTTTCAGCAGTGATACAATGGTAAGATCAAGCAGCTGTACGTAAACCTCTAATTTAACCTCTCGTAAAATCTTTCGATTGCTAGAAGTGTGTTTGAGGTTGTCATATAGGCATCTCTTACTCTATTCTGTTTCTTCTGGAGCGTCGGATTGGATTCCTTAGATGAAAAAGAATAGCGATAATTGACTTAGGAGCAGCAACTTTAGGTTAGTCCACCGTATAATCGTGTAACCAACTTAAATTTCAGATTATCTTCATATTTTTTTTACATTGTATTCCCAGAAATTTACATGCCTTCATGATGTTGCATTTTTTTTATGTCGGGCAGTGTATTTAAAATAAAACTTCTCTTATAATTATTTAAAGGACCTTAAAAATACTTTTTTTAAATAAAAAGTGTTGTTAACTTATTTTGTTTCATCTGATTTTTAGTTTTATGAACGCTAAATACTCCACAATAATGAATAAAATAATGCTGATTTCTGAAATGATTCTAAGTCCACTATTTTTAATTCATAGTCTCCTAAAGCTCTCTCTTCGCAATTTGTCGACTTATTTCGCATTCTAAGAAAACAGTTTGCCAAACAGTTCTGATATTCCTCCCCTGAATTTACCATGTATCAGCATTTCATTTATTTATCTTAATTATAATTATGTTCTAAAATCTTTACACATGACGATGAATTTATGGCACTACCAAACTAACTCCTTATGAAATTAAAAACCTGCTTCGGCTTTAAATCTCAACATGTTATTCTTTTTTTAAAAAAAACATTTTTACATGATACATGATACAAACATGATAAAACCTGGAAAAGAAAACAGAATGCTTTACTTGCTGTTATCAAACTTTTTATCTCTCAGTATGAAATATTTCTCAGGAGAAAAAAAAATTATTTTTAAAGTAAACATTCATTTCAAAATAATTGTGTGTTTCAGGAATATTTGTGGGTTATTTTGGCCAAAAATTCGGACTACGTGCGGTGATTTTTACTGGCTGCATTTTGGCATCCTTAGGAGCTGGACTGTGTTTCTTCGTCTCGGACATCTTCTGGATGACCATTTGTTGGGGAGGAATCTTTGGTAAATAAAAATGCTATAGTAAAAATTTCATTCCTTAAATTCTGTTTTATAGCTTCATTTTTTGTCAGGAAAAAAAATTTTACTTCATAAAAATGTGATAAGAATCAATTGAAGAATACGTATCATTCAGTATTTCATAAATCAACTAATATATGATTTTAGTGCCTTATTAAAATAACGATATAATGGATTAATTACCTTAAAAATGTATCAATCTATGTCTTTTAAAACAACTAAAGTGTGTACATTTATAAGCTGGAGAAAATACTGCCCAGATTTTTTACAATATGGAAAAAGAAATTTACTACGCTTATAAATCAATTAGTTTATTTTATTTACTTCCCTTAATTTAAAATATTTTACTTTTCTGAACAGCAGTAACAAAATATTTAAAGAAATTGTAATATTTTATTACTGTTGTTCAGAAAAAATTTTATAGCTTTACATAAACATTAAATCTTCCACTTTAAATGCTATAGAAAAGCCTTCTTAAAAGCATTATATCTATATATCTTAGATAAATTATTCTTTTTTTTTTCAAATGTTCAGTAGTACACTTTCTTTTATTTTGATGGATAGGCATTGGGTGTGGTTTGGCAACCTGTCTACTGCCTCTTGCAATCAACCAACATTTCGATAAGCATAGAGGAAAAGCTTCAGGGATCTCTTATTCAGGCAGCTACATTGGATCCTTCATATTCCCTCCAGTGGTGGTGCAACTGCTCGACAGATATGGACTTCCAGGAACTTTTCTCGTCATTTCAAGTACCCTCCTCAATGGACTTGCAGCTAGTTTATTATTTCATTCACCTTCATCAAAATCGAGCAAAAAGAATCATCTTGAATTTTCGGAAGATCCAAAAAAGTATACATTACAATCTAGTTCCTTGACAGCAATTGAAACTGAGAGCCATTACAAAACAATTTGGCACAAAATTCTGCATCATTTTAAATGGACAGATGCCATTCTAAAAACCAAAGAGCTTACCAAACCTCAAGAGTGCCCATCTATATATTTTATTGCTTCAACTCCCTTAGATGAAAAACAACAAATCTGTCCATTAGAAGCCGAAAATATCTCAAATTGCATTTCTGCTCCAGAAGTGATACATCCTGCTTGTATATACACTAATTCTAACGATGGCAGAAGGCGTTTGTCGAAATCATACTCTGAGAACTTACATTTCCAATCTAGAATTATTTTCAAAGGAAAATTTAAAAGTGATTACAAAAACTCAATAGCTAAACTGAGAAAAACAGTTCTGGATAATTTTCTCAAAAGACGTTATAGCTTTAATGCAAATCTGCAAAAACTTCCAATAGATAATGTGAAATTGCTGTCATTTAAAAAATCTAATTGCATTGTGTGCTCTACATTTGTGGGTAAGATAATTCATTCCAAACCTCATCAACATAATCTTAACAATAACGAATATCTTTCTGTAAGCAACTTGATTGTATCTTCGGAAAGCTGTGATGCAGATTTGAACGTCTTGAATCTACAAAACAGTGAGAAATATACATGTCTTCCAAGTGAGATTATCACGGAATCTGCACAAAAAACAAATTACGTAACTGCAATACTTTCAGAATGTGAAGCTTCTGAATCTATTTCGAGTACCATAGGTGCCTTTGATCACACTATTTCGAATCTCGAGCAACAACAAACGTCTGTTGTCTCAATAAGTCTGCCATCACTTTTGGAATCATCTGATAAATCAAACAGTGGCTGTGGAAGTTCTTCGAACTCCAGTGATTCTATGCCGGTCAAATCTCCGTGGCAAAGAAAAGTTGGAAAGTGTTGCTTCGGCTGGTTCCGATTGCACGCTGATCCCATGTTTATGGTCATTGCATCTACAATGTCTCTTCACACTTTCGTTGTTGTCTGCATGATCACAATCATTGAAGACTTCGCCAAAGACCTCCACGTGCCAGACAATAGAGTTCATTACGTTCTCATGGCATTGTCAACTGCTGATCTTGTAGGAGCTTTGACCATGGGTATAATAACAGATCAAGGTATCATGTGTGAGTATTTTTACGAGTGTAACATATCTATATAAACAAAATGTTAAAAAAGGTCTATTCTTGCTAAAAGTAATATTATTCATTTTAACAATTTAATTCTGTCACTCTAACTATTAAGTGTTGTACATTTTTTAGGACAACAATTCTTTAAAAATCCTTTATGTTTATGTTCTCATATTTGAGAATGCAAAATTCAATATATTTGAAGCAATTTTATCAATTTTTTTTGTAAGAACTTTCTTTAAAAAAAATCACAGAAAACGGTAGAAATTCAATTTAAAGATTTAACGGTTTAAAATTATTTGTTCTGCTATTAATCCAAATGCTTTCAATTTATTTCGTAACATACGTTTTTTAAGTGCTTCCACATTTATCACTCCGACACTAGAATTCTTATTGTATGTCACACAATTTGTTATTTGAGGAATTTTTTATGTATAGAATTTTTTTAGTTCCGACATTTAATGAATAAATATCAGAATTAAATACATTGTTTTGAAAAAATTCTATAAGAAAGAAAGTCACGCGTTGGAGAATTTAGAAATCAAAAAATATAAATCAAAAAGGCGTTCAACGTTTTGGAAAGTTCCAAAATTAATCTTTTAGTGTAAGTTGCGCTTGTTTGTAAATTATTTTGCAAAAAGAGGTGACTTATGCATTTGAAATTCCAGTTACTACGCGGAAAAATTGCTCTAAGAACCTACCCTTTAGTCATCAAATGACGATTAACTTCTCTTTTTTGAAAAAAACGCAAGGTAAAAAGAAATGGCAAAATTTTAAAACAAAAAAAAAAAATAAAAGGATTTTTTCTCTTCCAGCCCGATGCTACTTCATCGTCCTGTGCTTCTTCGGGACGGGAGTTTCCATCATTGCTCTCTCTTTTTCGCAGAACTTGACTATGCTGTTGACCCTTGTGGCCTTCTACGGAATATTCGAAACCGGCGTCATCATCACATTCCCGCTGCTCATCGCGCAGTTCATTGAGGTGAAGAAGCAGGCGGTTGCTTTGGCCTCCAGCAACGCACTCTCCTCCCCAACGGTGTTGCTCGTCCCCTTAGTCATCGGTAAGTAGGGAAAAAACCTCAATAGATTGTTTTTACTCATCACATCAATCCGCGTGATTCATCGATAAAAGTGTACAAGTCGCTAATTTCGTCACAAAGCTCAGATTAAATCACTGGTCTCTTTGAAAGGATGAGTTTAATCTATTTTTAAGCAATAAAACGCACTGTGTAATAAAAAAGATTTATGTTTGAAGGGTAGCAGAGGATGATTATTTTTCTTATTAACGTTGTACAGTAGAACGTCGTTTATCCGAATCAATTGGGACCGGACATCGTTCGGATACGCTATTGTTCGGATAACCGAAAACCGAATGCGATCTATGCAGTATATGAAACCGGACACTATAGGAGTATTGAAAATTATCACATGCGGTAAACGTGCTTGAAGTAAAAGCAAAATAGGTGCAAAATGTCGCAGATTTACCTTAAGTGTGGAAAATAATCACTTATTTTTCGCTGTACCGTTGTACACCTTCGTTTTTTCGATACAAGGTCTCTGATTCTCTTGAGAAGCAGTAGTTGAGTTGAACAGCACTCTGATTGCTGTTCATACCACTCCATAGCTGTCTCTAACGCAGCAAACGCGTCAACATAGGATGGATGGTTCAATATTTCAAGTTTTGTCTCTATGTTCAAGACGTTGCACTTCCGTTTTGAATTTGAGATCCGTAGTAGTTCACAGCTCTACAAAAGAGCACATATACACACCCTCACTTGGAAACAAATAGACCTAATATTTTTTTCCGAGCAGATGTTTACCAAATCACACCCAACTGAAATTCCCCAAATATCACTCACCTTGGGTTTTCCCGTCTATTTTGGCCTCACGCGAAACAACTGTTGAGCATTGCACTGCTCGAAAACGTATCCAGACTTTGGTTCGGATATTTGACGCTCCGGATAATAAACGTTCGGATAAACGACGCTCTACTGTACTTTGAAGCAACAAACGACCAACTATTGGCAGAATGCTCGAGGAAACTGATCTTATTAGAAAAGAGCTTAGAGCTATAAAACGGTCTTCCGGGAGAACCCCCCCCCCCCCATGTTCACTTTTGGTTGAACAAAAAAACTTAGTTTACATTTTTCACAGGAGCACACAGTAGACACTTACATATTACAAATTAAAGGTAAATTAACGAAATGCGTATGTAATATTGCTAGGTACAAACATACAAAGCTAAAAATAATAATAATAAAGCATAAAGAGTAAGAGGAAAAAAAATGAATGTACTTTATTCAAGCATTCTTGCAAATACATAAAAAGATCCAATACAAATACACCGTACAAACTAAAAAAAAAAATAATAAAAAAAAGGAAAAGGAAAGGCCGGAAACATTGAAAAAAGAAACTTGTTTTCCAAATTCAACTGTTGGCGACCGTCTACGTAATTATTTTACTTTAATATCGTGAAGAGGACGTCACTTGAGTTACAGCACCCTTTCCTTCAAACTTCCACACCATGCCGATGGGAGGATTTTGAACCATGACAGATTTAACGTGCTTCAGTCCAGCTGCGCGGTGGATTGCTGAAGGATATAGGTTTACATAAAAGTACTTTTTATTGCATGAATAATCATATTTTGGTAGTTTTTCTATTAAGAGTTTTTCAAAAAACACCAAGAAAATGATTTTACAATTATTATCATAATTATAGTTTTGTATTAAAAACTGTTTCTAACTAATGTTTATCGGGTTACCCTTAGTAAGCAACTTTTTGTCATATAATTTATCATAAGTAAAACAAACAGTTATTTTGCTGTAAGAAATACCTGTAATATCATAAAGATAATTAAACCGAAACTCGAATGGCAAGGCTAACTGGTTAGTGGCCCTACTCAAGCTGTTTCTATACTTATTTCTAGAGGCTCTAAATATTCTCAGTTAAGATGAGTAAAGATGGAGAGTGCAGCGTATGCTAAATTTTTCTTAACGAGGAAATGGGTTCAGAGTTTTAATCATGGATATATTCACCTTTGAGAAGTGATGCTTTTAGGAAACAATTTAAGACTGAGTGATTCAGAGACTGATGCAGACTTCATAAATCCTTGCCTCTTAGGTTTACCATCGTCATGAATATAAATATGAAAGATCCCAAAGTGGCATTGCTATTTGAAGATATAAATAAAACGCGATTCATCACATATTGCATTTCCTTCTGTTATAAATGTCTAACAAAAACGAACAATAGATGAGAAATGTAATAAATAATGAAGAGTGTGTACATACAGACCCCGGCATAAAGTTAAAATTGAACCGAGATATGATGAAATATCCAGTGAATTGATCACAATCATTTACATGGAAATTAATCTTGAACAGCCTACTTTATTATAAAGAAATTTCTCAATTGGTACTCAATTCTGAAACCAGAAGAAACGCTCCTAACCTCAGATGACAAGCAAAAATCTACCCCCAAATACAATTACAAAGTAAATGTCTACAAAAAATGCAGCAAATCTATTTGCATTCGTCCTTAGAAATACGACATTATAGTTAAAATATTTTTTTTAAAAAAAAACATCAATTTTTTTAATTAATACCATTTTTAAGAAATAAAATTTAACAATATTAATTACAATTTATGTAGCATCTTAAGCACGAACCACTTATTTATTCGTATTCCTAATGTGCTGCGTTATTCGTTTTTAATACGATTAACTGTATTAATTAACCGTTTTTGGTTTTTTAAATGAATATCTGAATGCTAAACATATTTATGGCATCTCATGGGAGGAGAATCCATCCAAGTAGCAGTCCATAGGAGTCATAACAATTTTAAAACGATCCTGGACGACATCCAAGGTGACATTTCGCTCTCCAAACTTCCTCGACACGACAACAGGAGGACTTTGAGCCTCAACAGGTTAAATGTAAATCAAATCGCTAGGTTTTCAGTGGAAATACGGGGCTTGATGGCAACAACACCTTCCACGGACTCGCAACCCTGCCTTTCGGCTACCACGGCCAGTTTTACTAAAAGAATAAACATTGCATTATATTTGTAAAATACAATATCCTGCATTTTATCAATCAAAAACAAAATGTAGGTACAGAAAAAAACGAAGGAAATATTATTGTTAATTTAAAACCGTATACTCATAGTTTGAACACTCACATTTAAACCGCATTTACTACAACTAATTGGAATTAAACGAGAACTCTTCTGAAATTAAATCGTTTCGTAGTTATTAAGAATTATATAGTTTACATAATTATAATTCAATAATGAAAAATGAAGTGAAAAATATTTATATGTTACCAGATGATAATTTTATTTTAGCCACAAAATTCTGAAAAATAATCTAATATTATTTAAAAAAATAATAATAATAAAACGTCGCGTCATTGCAGAACTATTGATAACTCTTTGCCATGCATAACAAATGATTTGGAAAAAAGAAATCTGTGGAGAGAAGAAAAAATCGAATGGAGATTGACGCATAGAAATTATGAATGAGGGGAAATACTCCAGCCGGTTTTAGTCATGAAATACTTTGTATAACCGGCATTAAGTTCCCTCGAGGTTATTCTCATTACACACCAGACAGCGCAGACCTTTGTCAGTGGATGCAAAAACCTTGAATGAAGAATGTTCGTCATCTTCCACACATAATCACACAAAAACTGAGTTAATTTATAGCCCAAGATATTTTAGATTTAATGACTTCTATATAACCTACGAAAATCTGTTAAAATATAGAATGTAATCAAATTTAAATGAAAAAATAATAATCTTTAACGAATTCTGGTATTTTTTGATATTATATTGATATTTTTCCCGCTTCAACATTCATTTATTTTATAAATTCAGACAGCAATAAAAAAAAAACTTGAAAGTACAAAGTTTATATACTTGCCACTTACCAAAAAAGTACCACTTGCATATACGAAAGAGAGAAATTTAAAATCCCAAATAATTGAAGTATGTAATTTATTTCTAAATGTTTTAAGTTATTTCTTCATCAGTTAGACTTCATCAGTCTCCACATAATGGTCTTTCGGAAAACTAGCCTTGACATCTCATACCTCACCCTCATCTTGACTATTAAACTAGACCCCACAATATCCAGCTAATGCCTCGAGATCTTGCAATTAGTCTAATCACATATACATCGTTTAAAAAGTTGTGTGAAGAGTTATTAAATATATTGTTATGAATTTTCTTTAATTAATGCTTAATTTTATCTTAAATTCGTGTAAATTATTTATATCTTGATGTTTAATACGTAAGTATTACTTTCTGTTGTATTTATTTTATAATAAAAATTAAAATATTCGCAAGCAACGCCGCTCCTTACGTTATAATGGCATTTCAATGGAAACTTGGCGAAATATTGGCAATACATAGTTGGCATCCATTTCGGAGATTTGGCTATCAAATGGATGCTTCTGTAAATTACTGGAGAAATTATATTTTTATCATGATCTATGACGCAAGCGGATCTTTCGAGAAAGAGCCATTCACCCCATAAATTGGAGTCGCTCGTTGAAACAGAGTTAGTATTGTTTTAACTGTTGAAAGTCTACTAGCGATTAGTTGCTCTGAAAAAAACTTTACTCACTTGTATTTTTAGACGCTGATAGTTGTGTCTGAGCACTGTACAAAGTGTAAAGACCTTCTGGATGTTTTATATGGATGGCCAATGTATTAATATTACTTTCTGTTGTATTTATTTTATGATAAAAATTGTAATATTTGCAAACAACGGTGTTACCTGGCGTTTCAAACAAAATTTGGCTAAATATTGGAGGTACAGCCACGTAAGCATCATTTTTGTTAACTAAATTTGGCGAGGGTGACCACTTTGGCAGGTTGACGACCATATGGATGATTCTATAAATTACTGGAGAAATCTATAATATCACGATCTATGACGTAAGCGGATTTTTTTTAGAAAGAGCGCGAAGATAGTGGCGCAGACTATAAATGGCAAACTTTCTCTGAAATTGAGTGATTATTACTTCGGCTGTTGAAGAGGACGAGAAATTGCTTGAGGATAGCATTTAACATTACGTACTTGTATTTTTAGACACTGATAATTATTTCTGGGTGCTGTAGAAGGTGTAAAAACCTTCTGAGATCATTATGCGAATTTTAGTGCCTGTATCCTGCATTCTAAGGATTGTTTTTCACAATAAATTTCATCGCTCTTAAGAAAGTATTTTGTTTATTGTGACTGATAGCATAAAATCCGTGAGCCCCGATCTATGCGATGTTATTTTATAGCTTTTTCAAATTGAGTGTTTATAGTTTTGATTGCTTTAAAAATATTTTTTGATTTTTGTTTTTCCTTTCTCTCATTTTTAACCTATCGTTGAACAGGTATTTTACTTCAGTCATCAATCTATATTTTGAAAATCAGTGTGTGTTTAGTATTCATTGAATTTATTGAAAAAGAGGATGTTTTTTTTTTATTTAAAAAGTCTTTTTTTATTAATGATTAAAACAGATAAAGTC
Source organism: Trichonephila clavata (assembly GCA_019973975.1). NCBI lineage: Eukaryota > Metazoa > Arthropoda > Arachnida > Araneae > Nephilidae > Trichonephila > Trichonephila clavata. Next base: position 59,266 of record BMAO01004222.1, on the reverse strand, counting down.
AAAACTAATATTGTTTTCAGCAATGAAAATGTTCTATTCAAAAATATTAAATAGAATTAACACACGCACAAATATCCCAACTCTTTTTTTTTTCTTTAATTTGCAGTAATCCTGCATACCCAATTTTATTTATTTATTTTTTGCACGGTAGATACGTTTTTTAGAAAACCGTGCAAAAAATCGTTTAAAAAGTACATGCGACATATGGTATATTTTGGAATACGTTATACACAACTTTAAAAAAAATTGAAAAATTAAAAATCTCTAAACATTTTCCCGAAAAATTGTGTAAGAAAAAAAGTAGTAATGAAATTTGTTACATACTTATAAAACAAAAACAATTCATTCTAAATACAAAAAAAAAAAATTAAAATTAGTATACAGTGAAAATTGTTTCCCAAGTTGCTTATAAAATTCTTGATATCCTGATACTTAAGATGAGGCTGAAATTTTACAACACTTTCTTTGTCAGAATCATGAGTAAGGAAATGTTGCTACATTCTCTCTCTCTCTTTCTTATAGAAAATGTTAAGCCCTCGCGAATTAAATCACCTGAATTAAATAGCTGAACTTCACCTTCAACTTCGTCAATCTCGACTTCTTTATTTTTAGAAACTGTTATGAATTTGTGATTAAATCGTCCTCATCCAAAGAACTTGAACACAAAATACAATTATACTGAAGAACAAAATGCTGTGCTCAAGTTGAAATGCAACAAAGTAAAGAAAAAAGTAATTATAAAATTCGGGGTACTCCCTGTAAATCCAGACTACTCAGTAAACAAGCCCTGAAATAGATCAAGTCTCTCCCACTTGAGTGGGCAAAAATCAACCGCCTTCTGATATATATATATATATTACACTGTAAAAATTAGAATTCAAAAAAAAATTGAGAGAGGGGGGGGGGGAATTTGTGCTAGAACAAAAAATTCGTGTAAAATAAGGATATTAATGAGCCGTGCTTCAAAATCGTGTAGAAAAAGTGAAGGGTGTACCATTTTCAATTAAGATGAATTTGTTAAAATTTATTTAATAATAATTTATAAGAATAATACAAAGAAAAAAGACATAACAATTATATATATATACATATATTATAGGAACCATACCCTGTATTGAAAAAGGAATAGAGGTCAACCATTGAATGTAAGTCTATTTCCTTTTCGAATCATTTAATATACAAAAGACGTGGAAAGATGACTTAATTATAACGGAAACTGTACCACCACGTTATTTTAAGACCTTCACCGCTTATTGATCAAATTTACACTTTGAACTATAACACAAAGTTATTCTGATATTTAATTAAACATTGATTATTCCAACACATTTCAATTCACGGTGGTATAATTCTTTCAAAATTGAAACCAGCTTAACCTGCAAAGAAAATGCACGCACGAATTCCCTTCGTTAGAAAATTAAGGATGTGTAAAAATGTTTACTAATTAAAGGCTTGCGCGGGAATTATGCATTGTTTAATATCTTTACCAAAATCAATCTCTGTCTGATCGCTTATATTTTATTTTTCTTTCTTTCCTATTTAACAGGATACTTCAGAGATCGGATTGGCTGCTATTCAGGAGTATTTTACGTTCTTGGGGTCACATCTTTCATTTCCAGTTTGATTTGGCTCGTGGCTCCGTACATCTTCAACAAATACAATCAACGAAGCCGGCTTCGATCATGTTCTTTGTGCTGTTAAATGTATGGAACGATAAGGAAAAGTTGTTTCTGTAGCGATTATAATTAAATACAAATAAATTAAGACCTATTTCTTCTTCCTGTTTCTTATATCAATTGATCACTCATTTTGCATTAACTCTTAAAATATTTCACTGATTTTTTTTTTCATATGAGGAATTTGAACCAATTTTAATTTAAAAAATAAAAATGAGTTAATAAAAAGAAATGTATTATTAATTGACAATAAAGTTTGTCAATAACATCAATTCATTTTATAGCATTGTGAATATCAAGGTAACTCTAATTATTACTCATTCTACTCTTTTCATTAGAAAAAAAATAGTTAAATAAAAATAAATGGGTAAATTTTCTTTCTCCAAGACATTATTTACTTATTAACTTACGTTTCTTTCAAATAAAAATAAAGATTTCGTTCAACTTCAGTCAAATTAAATCACACCTTAATATCCACGGATTAAAATGGCGGGGAAATCGTAAGATTTTGCAAGTTAATATTACTACTAAGACAATATTATTATGTTTAAGAAATATATAAGAAAACTAAAAAATATACAAATACATTAGTTTTTATTAGCATTGTACAAACATTATCAACGGAATACTATCAATGATCCTGATAAATGCAATTAAAAGTTTCAGGCAACAAAAAAACATGCAATATAAATTGTTTGGCATAAGCTTCTGGGACTCTTACTTTTGACCGACATGAAGGTCTACATACCACAAGCTACATGCGCCACAATTTTGAACGGCTATCCTATCCTTCTCGGTTGAATATTTATTAATGATGCGCAGGACCGATCCTAGGGTGTCGACCGCCCGCGTGCAAAGACCTTAAGTGCTTCCCCTCTAGAGAATTTGTTATATTTTGACAAATACTTAACGTTGACGTTACAAACTCATCTACCTGTAAAAAGTACAGCATTAATAAAAATGCAAATGGACACAAAAATCACATCTACTTTGTTTTTCTAAATTATAAGGCTATCATTCAATTAAAAACTCTTAATTTCCCCAATTTGAGTTTGAACACTCCCATGTCCTAGTTAATAGAAACCATATTAGATATTTTCGTAATGAAGCTTTCGCAAAAAATTTTGAGGTGCTTTTGTTAAAAATCCAATCCCAGTGCCACTGATAATCAACCCCCACCCCCCTATTTTTTTTATTGTGGTGTTGCCAGCTATGCCACAAACTTCGCAATTAAATGAAGGATGTGTAATGAGTAGATGACATGTGTAGTGTACAAAAGAGTAAACAGACATTAATGGACAATGGGCCAACATTGTACTCTAACATTGTTTTTCTTAAACTATACTGTTATCACGAAATCGGGATTTATTTGGATTTTTCAGTAACTATTTAAAATTAAGCATATTTACTCAATTTATTATGAATTTTACTTTGAAAAATTTGCTTGAGCAATAGAATTATATGCGGCCTAATGCCGCCCCTTGTACGCGCTGCACACCTGCAAGACTCGGCACTGATGACACATTTATAAAAAATGAGATACTGATGGCGGGCATGGTACTTTTGGACGATAGTCAAGTGACAAAGATATCCGCGAGCTCCCTTTCTCGCCAAATTTCCACATCAGGAAACACTTCAGCCTAAACAGGTTGACGAGCATCAGCTCTCCTGCCCGATCTTTAGTGGCATTAGGGCTTGATAAAAGCAAAGGTGACAGTAAGTTCTCGTCCATTTAATATGCAAAGGCCCCTCAACGAGCATAGCATGTCTTTCATGAAATAAGAGCTTGAATACATGACTCGTCTAAAATATCACTGACCCTGAACGCGATCACTGTTACTCCACTGCTTCTCTCGTTTGTAGTTGAATCTTTCCGCAAACGGATGGGTAGATAATAAACCCACGAGCGAAAAACAAATCCTTCCTCTTTTACGGCCTGTTCTTTCAATGTCATTTTCGACCGTGAACTACTTTTAATGCCATTCTCCAATCTACTTTCTCTCCAACACCTTTACTGACCTCATTTTATGCAAGGTGTGGTTGAAACGATTCGTATGCCATCTGATATTGCAGGAAAGAAAATATCAGGGGGCGTAGCTCAGATGGTAGAGCGCTCGCTTAGCATGCGAGAGGTACCTTGATCGATACCCGGCGCCTCCATTTCTCTTTTTGCCACCATCTTATTTTAAAAACAAGAAAAAAAGGTCCGAGTAAAAAAATTCAGGAGGTATTGGTGTTGCAAGACATTCAAATATTTTAAAAGAAAAATGTGGCATCTGAAAAAAAATTCCATATTGTGAACATTTTTTCCCCTCCAATTCGATGTTTATTCAAAAGCCTTATTCGTCGCGACTTATTTAAAAAATTTTAGCTAGACGAAAAGCAATCCCGGCTCTTATAATTAGTCATCTGTCTCTTCAAATTCCCTTGCCTTTAAAATCTCTGTAAAAGTTCCCTTTGTGTGTTTTCTTATTAATATCACATTGGATCAAAAGTTATTGGCAACAAATTCCATGATAGTATTTTTTTCTAAAAGAGAACGACACTTCACTCTCGCGATTTCCACATTACATTAAGACTTTGAGGCCCCCTCCCCTCCTCCTTTCTGTTCAGCAAAAATTAGCCTCAATTAGTCCAAAGAATGGCAAAATGGACTCTAACTCTGCTCTAGTTGAAAATCTCGGACTACGAGTAAGATGGCGCGATCTTAACTTATTTTTTATTTCATTTATAAAAATATAATTGCGCGCCGCCTCTATTTTGCTTTGTATTTCAGTTTGCTTTTTCTGATTTCCGAAGAAGATTTTCTAAAATAATCAATACTATTCTTTTACTCTTATTTATCCGCTTTCAAATATAAACCAGATTTGAGAATTTAATTTTTTTGCAATTAACAAAGCTCCCAGGAAATAATTGTTTTGATAATGTATCAAAAAGTTAATGATCTTTGATTTATCTCGCGGGGAAACACTCCTTAGATAAAACATTTCCGACCGTGATCTATTTACGTCTGTAACACGTTTCTTCCACTACTCACTTTAACCGACCTCGTTTTAAGCAAGGTTTGATAAAAACGTCTCGAGCCTAAATGATATAATATCATTGTAAGTGTCAGGGGGCGTAGCTCAGATGGTAGAGCGCTCGCTTAGCATGCGAGAGGTACCGGGATCGATACCCGGCGCCTCCACTCTTTTACAAAAATCTCTCGCCATATGCTACTTATGCAGAATACCCAAATATTTAATTCTTGAGTAATGAGTATATAACAGCAGCAAGATTCTACACCGCGGATAATGAGAGTTTGTTAGTCTCATACTACAAAGCAACAAGGCTATTAATGGAGCTCGTTATTTTGAAACTCAGTCAAGTGACGAGGACGACACCCGAGCTGTAAACTACCCCACAATGGCCACAGGACTTTGATCCTCGTCAAATTCAACGTGTATCAGCCCCCTACATAGCTTGACTTCAGTGACACCAGGACATAAACTTGCGACTCGCCGGAAATGAGTTCGTGACTGTTACCATTAAGCTACCACGACCCTCTACACCACCGAAAGGAATTTAGAAGTTGATAAACGCGAATGCTGCTTTTCGCGAATGCTTTTAAAAATTAATCAACTCTGTTTTAAACTAAACGTTAATTAGTTTGTCGCATTTTTAGTCGTATTTTGATCCTCTTAACGTCTAATATCAGTATTAGAAACCCGTTTACTGGAAATGGTGAAAATTTAGTTTCAAAACATTCATTGATGTTTTATATTTGAATTATCTTTCGATACAGTTAAAGCCTATTTTAAATTGATAAGAAATTGGTTTCTAAAATAGTATTTTTCAGAATAAGAAGATTCAGCTTCTCTACTTATCAGGAATGAAAAACTTTAAAGCTAAAGAATAAATCCAAGTTTCCATGAATACACCATTTGCTCTGTAATTCATTAAATACCTTTCTCAAAAGTTAAAATACATATTTTAATGTCATTCGTGAACTCGTTGTTTATTAACACTGCACTTAGAAGCAACACTAGTCACTCGCAATGGATCCAGAAGTTTTGGACATCGGTCAAATGACGGGGAAGACACTTGAGCCGGAAACCCCACTCTAAACCTCAGTACCACTCCGAAGTGAAGGATTTCAGCCTCTACACGGCGGTTCTTTTGTGACCAAGAATAAAATTCACGATTCCAAATCACCGCGGCCACGAGGTGGGCAAAGGAAAAATTGGAAATTGTTTTCTTTTGGCAAGAGACCCTGGATTGTCATCTTCACTAAAGATTCGAAAATCAGACAGTTTCGACTCAATATTTTATCCAATAGTTGTAATCTATTTTATAGTAAAACGTTCAAATCATTTATTGAAAGTTCTGAAAATTAAAAATCGGTAGCAAAAAGATTCAGATAGTAGCTATTTATACTAGATTCTTTACGATATGTTTAAAATTCTCGTATATTTAAATTCTAACCATAGCAGTATTTAAAGAATGGAAGCCATTGATAAACCATATTTACCAATTATGCTACAAAAAAATTTTAAGTGCCTTGACAGAGATTAACGTCGCATCACAAAGCTCCCCTAGGGCTATTGGCGTCGGACCTCGTAATTTTGAACCATGGTCAATTGACGAGGATGACACCCCTCACCCAGTTTCCACACCAACGGAAGGACGTTTGAGCCTCAACAGATTTAATGTGCAGCAAGCCCCTCTACAGCGGCATTAGGCAATAATTCATGATACGCCAGCCACTAGTCCGTGACTCTGGCCACTGGACAGTAGGCCTCTTGATATTTTTAATTAAAATAAACGTACCATTGAAATTCGATGTCACTGAATCCACAAAAACGCACACCCATTAGAAATATCCGCAATTTAAATCTCCTTAATAGATATTAGAAAGATATATATTAGAGATATTAGAGAAAATATTGATGAGTGAAATAGATATAGATATTAGATATTTTTATACACAACACTCAAAAATTGAATATAATTTATTAAATAAATTTAACAAAAGGCTAAATTAAACAAGACAATCGGGATAAAGTAGGGAACAATTTGACGATGAAGTTCCTCGAATCACTGCAACTGCATAATCATCCATACCTGGATAAGAATCCCTGAAATGGGAAAAAAAACTTTAATATTGCAATTTGCTAATCGTAAGCCCATTGTATAATATGAAAATATTCTCATCTAAATACTTTAGGCAAACCGAAATCACTTGAATTTTTATACCCAACTCTTTCAAGCTTTCCTATGCAAAATATATATATATTAGTTCTGTTTATATTTGTATTGTACAAAGTTAGTTGCTTGTTCAATATCCCAACTCATGCAACATTAGATCTACAAAAGATTAATCTCGTAATTTTGAACGACGCAACGTTCAAGTGACGGTTATATCTGAATTGACATTCACGCTCTCAACCTCCACACCACGCCACTTTTAGTCCCGTGTCCGACACTCTTCAAAAAAGGTCAACATTCTCTTCCACATTACAATAGTTTTCTCCGTTTAAATCTTCCGATATTTTTGACACAAATAGAAGCTAAACATTACCACCTATATTTGCCGTTAAATTATTAAAATTAGACTAATACGAGTTGAGAAAACCTTCATTATAGCTGTTTACATAGAATGGTGCTCAAATACAGTAATTTTAAAATCTGTGCTAGAACAGGAAAATGTAGTTATGTAAATCCATTCAGCGATGCAAGAAGGTTTAAATATGAAAAAAATAAGAATACATAAGTAATTGAATTACGAGTGTTAACTCCATTGTTTATTTGAAAATATTTTTTGGCTCATCAAGCACAAAATAATCTCATGAGAGATTGAATAAAACCATGCTTAAGAATATGAAGTGCTGTACTGCTGATCTCTATATTCTGTCTTATCTGAATCAACATGACCACAATATTTCTACCAATCACCTATCAAACTACAGTTTCTTAAAGTCTTAAGAGGGATAATACCTTTGAACGTTCAAAAAACCGATTTTCAAAAGCATTAAGAAATTAATATAGATTAAGAACGTTTTAAAGCAAACTTCATCGAAAACTGACAGTTACGCTCTCAGCAATAAAAAAATGTAAATGTAAAAAAAGACTCGACCTTTAGAAAAACTTAAGCAGATTTTTTATTTAGGTTCTGTTTGGAAATTTGATTTGTTATTTGTTTCATCAGTGTATCTCGTACTTTAAAGCAACACAAGGTCTGTTGGCGACTCGCTTCGCAGTTTTAAATCCCGATCAAGTGATGAAGTTGACATCAATTTTACAGCTTAGAATTACTAACCAAAAATATCAGGATCTCTCAAAACAATTGATATTAGTCTAAAATTGAGCAAGAGTAATATTTTTGATGGACTAGCTAATCGCCTAGATACGAAACTTCCGGGTTATAAAATAAAGTATTTGTTATTTCTGATTTCCAGGCATGAATAAAGGGAGTAGAAATTTACTATCGCTCACAAAAAAAGGCTCGTAAGACATTGAGAAAAGATATGCAGGAACACTTTATGGAAAAAGAAACCTCAATATACAAAATGGATACATTTTAAGTGTAAAAGGATTTATTTTAATGCAACAAAATTGAAAAAATCGTTTGAAGATTAAATTAAAATCTTTCTAAATTCCCCTACTTCCCCACAAGATTTAAAAAGTATCGGTTGCAGAGCCATGATATTTAAAATGTATAATATACTTGCAGATCTGTATTTTGCTGGCCTCAATTTTTGGGATAGGATCAGTAGAATTCTGTAATATGATGAATACGAAAAAAATTGTGATTTGAAATTGTTTCAATTTCTCTTGATTTCAAAGAATACTAAAATATGATACGAATTTAAAATTGGAGATATACAGAATACAGAATTTTTAAGCTTTAATTTTATATAAAAATATATGATCTACCTTAAGTCTTTCAAAGGTTACCTTGTGGGTAACAGAAAGAAAGTTGTTTAATTTTTATTACTTTCATATTCATACTTTATGCTAGTTCAAATACAATAATTCTATAGCAAAATCTTATTTTAAACTGCTGCACGAACTGCAAGAAATTCATAAAAAAAATTTACTAGTTTATAAGAAATCGAAGAAGTACGTCAAAATGTACAATTTCGAAACTTCGCAAGGTACTATCCCTTCCTTAAGAATAAATGCTGTACACATTAGAAGTACTTTAGAAGTAATTATTTCAGAAAGAAATTACTTATAAAAAGCATATACTTACGCTAAAGATCTCAACATCGAAGATGCCATGGGAAAGTTAGTTTCCGTGAACTGCCCCACTCTGCACAGGAATTTGCTTACACACTCGTTGCTGAGGGATCTTGAAAACCAGACCATATTTCTTTGAACAAGCGAAAGTTGCTGCACCAACATTCGACTCAAGATTCTGACTCGTGCCATGGTATCAGTAATAACATTTACCGACACATTAGTCATGATGTTCTTCACGGGAGAGATCTGTATGCTTCTCACCAGAGTGTCAGCCATGACGCTGTCGAAGATCTTGCTCGATGAAGACCCTCCATCCACCGACCTGCCTCTCATTTCTGCTTCTGGAAGGGTCAAGGTTGGAAGACCTAACCGGTTCAGAGGCCCAGGTAACAAGATAGCAGTTGCTACATAAAGGATGTACGACAAAGCTGATGCAATCAGCAAAGGTTTAGTCTTGGTTACCAGAGAAGACAACAAGGTGGTCGCGGCTAACATGGCGCCATCGACTGAGCTGAGAACATTAGTTTGTTGAAGTAAAGTGTTGATCAAGGAAATGTATTCCATTTGACGAGCTTCTGTCTTTTCTCGTTTCTTGACATCCTTCTCTGCTGCAGCTTTCACCGAAAGGACGAAAAGGAATAAAATACAACAAATATGACACTTCATTGCTATATATTAAAATATTCAATTTAAAAGTATTAAAAAAAATTTAAGTTCTGGAAAAGTGTAATTAAAATTTCTAAAAGTAAAAAAAAAAAATCCGAACACTATGTACAAGCTCAGATAAATGTTCGGCTCTCTTCAAATTGGAAACTATGGCCAGACGAGAGACCCTTCCTTTAAACCTCATTTGCATATTTAATTCTCTTCATTTCTTTTTTAAAGTTTTTAAATAACAATGCTACATAAATGGCTCTGTAGCTAGAATGGGGTCGTTAGTGGCATCAGAACTCGAATCTACGACTCAATAGAAGTAACACCGCCTGCTACCTCACAACTCGGATACTACGGCCGCTGCATTTTTCAGTAGATAGTCCGAACTGACGACTCTCTCAAGTCCTATAGCTGCGGTAACCAAACGATCATAGTCGCAAACCAGGTAGTCGAGATATGAACTGCTTTTGTCAAACCTGGGTTCGAATCCTAGAGCCACTTAGACCTGTTGTGCAATGTGGCTGATGTACGTTAAATCTGTCATGGCTCAAAATACTCACAATGACGTCGTATGGAAGTTGGGAACTGTAGGGCCAGCTCAGATGTCAGCTTCGTCACTCAACTACACATTCAAAAGTGTGCTATAATTATTCAAACCAATATCACTCGTTGCTTCGAGGGGAGACTTTATAATAAGCAATAAAATTATCTCCAATTTTGGAGAGGAAGCCCATGGAGTCTTAGATTCATGAAAGCATGTAAGACTTACCATCTGCAACTTGCGTGAAGCCAGTCCTTCGTGCCTTCTGAATTTGACGATGAGGAACCTCGTCACTTGTCCTGCTTAGATGATGAATTTTATTTGATTCATGGTCTGAAAGTGAGAGAGATATTGAAGACGCAATATGAGGCAAAACGGGAGAAACTGGTGGTAGATCTCGTAATTTTGATACTAGGTTAAGTGACGTGGACGACACCATAGCTGGCACCTACCTGCCTTAGCTTCCACACCAACGGTAGGACATTTACACGGAAGGTCTTCAGTGGCACCTCGTTTCGAACTCGGGACACTCCGACAACAAGTTCGTGAGCATAACCTCCAGGCTTCTACGGTCACAGGTCTGAATGGATAAAAGATCATTCATACTAAGGCAGTAAGCAACGAATGGCGGAAGATGCAATCAATCAGAATTCTTTTTACGTTATACAAACCCTTGCTTGAAAACATTTTCAACCTACTTATTGCCTCGATGTAAATGAGCCGTTAAAGGAAACAACATCAACATACTATCTGTTATACTATCTGTTTATACTGCCTGTTTATACTATCCAGAATCAATTCCTTCCCCAACATACACACAATAATATCCGAGAAAGTACTGGGAAAAGGGATGTGTACTTTTTACTCCCCCCCCCCTTTTTTTACAAGAAATATATTCGTGAATTCATAGCCTCAAAATTAAAAATTATTTTGAAAGCTAATTTCCTTCAAATGGAGGACCGTCCTGACTATAAGACATCTATTTTTCTAAAGGGATCTCACATCGACTGATTGATTTCTTATTTACGTCGGAATTTCAAGCAACGAGAAAGCTATTGGCGACAGACCTTGTAATTTTGATACTCAGTCAAGTGACGTGGACGACACCTAATGTGATCCCCTCTCTCCAATTCTTTTCTCACCGCGCCAAACCAATGTGAGAACTTAGACCAGTGGCTGCAGTAAACTAATGGTCAAGGTAACGGACTCGTGGTTGGTGTGTCATGAGCTCAAGCCTAGTACTGCTGAAGACTCGCCTTGCAGGGGGCCAATGCACGTTAAATATGTCGAGGCTCAAACATCCTCCCACTGATGTGGTGTGGAAGATTAGACAGGGGGTTGCCAGCTCAGGTGCCATCCTCGTCACTTGACCATGGTTCAAAATTTCGAGGTCCAACGCCAAGAGCCCCAGAGTAGCTAATATTCATTCACTCGCTAATCGAGGGCTATGACCAGTGAGAGATTTAACGTACATCAGCTCATTTACAGGACAGGTCTTTAGCGACACCAGTCTCGAACTCATGACTCTCGAATCATGAGTTCCTGATCATAACCACTAGACTACTTCGGTCACAAAAGGATCTCACATGGATGGATTCGTATTGATAAAAATCAGCAAATTTAAAAAAAAAATGTTTTTAAAAATAAAATTTTTTTAAAAATTCTTGCAATAATTTAAGAATTAAAATGCATCGCTTGAAAAGGTCACTTGAAATTGGAAGTAATCAGTATCCTGACCTCACAATTACCGTGTGTGGCTAAATTATCTGAAGACTATTTTTAACTGTATTTATGCAAATTTCGTATTGTGTACGAAATGGCAGCATTCCTTCCTCTAATTCTGGTTTTCTTTTCATTCTGTCTTATGGAATGCGCTGTGTTTCAAATATCACGAACTCAAATTATAACTTTTATTTTTCGTGTTGTAAAAGTAAAGTTAAATCTAAATAATTGTCTTTACCTAAAAAGAAAACTTTATTTATTCAAAGTTCGAGTTCGCTTGACAAAGACATTAACACAGTCGCTCTACATTTGATGCGAAGATTTAAAAAATATATGTGAATCATGTATTTGTCTTTCATACTTTGTCTCCCATTTTTATGTCTTATCGCAGCAAGACCCTGGAATATTAACGATTTGGAAGCCGGTGTCGACGTCATTCCTCAAGCATCCTCCGCCTCATTGACAAAAACTATCGATTCGATGACTAACAGTTTTTCTAAAGCTTTAAAAATTGCATCTCCAGGATTGACACCAGTGCTGAGTTTCTCGGCCCTCGCTTACATGGGTTACGTGGGATCGGTGATGCTTTTCCCTTCAGCATTGGAAGGCATCGGCTTGCCGCTGCTGGAAGACTTTAAATTTGAGCCCAGAGGCACCAGAGCGGTAGAAACTGGTTTCATAGATTCATTGGCCACAGGTTTCATGAAAGACATGATTTCCAGAACCGAGGCGGCAGACATTCTGCGAAACACAAGTGCGAATGCCCTTAAAGATGGTATGAGCAGATTAAAAAAGACTACCAGGTTTATGAATCTGGGACTTGGTTCTCTGGAAGGAATTGTCAACAGGATTATTAAGAACCTTAGTCCTGAATGTTTAGCAAGGACGATGTGTCGAATAGGACAACTTACTAGTTTCCATCTTCCCGCTTTGGGTCCAATGCTGCGAAGTATAAAGTAAGTGTATATTTATTGCTAAAATTTACTATTTAAAATGTTTGTAAAATGGTCGAATGAATCGAACAGAATATCTTTTTGTACAGCTTTCGCTTTTTTTCGATCATTCCCGAGATTTAGAAAGTATGTTATGTTTAATTGTGTAACCATTTCGCGAAGTTCGGTGCGAATTCCATAAGTTTATGTATTTTAATAGGAGACGGTTCGGGGAAGAAACCACCGTCTACAGGAAAGGAAATTTGGTATCTGTCTTCCCTTTTTTCGTCACTGTCATTGGTGTTAGAGCTATGTCAAGATTAAATACTTTTGTCTGCTTAGCAGTAGGAATCTTTACAGTCGAGACAATCATGGAAGGGGAAATTTTGTATTCTTGTCTGGAAACAAAAACTCGGTTTAATTGTTGCAGTTCATGAAATAAGCCCATACACAGATGGCTCATAAACAGACCCCATGTAGATCAAAAAGCCTTTAAAAACAGAAGGAATGCTTTGATAGATTTTTGAACCAACCTGTTCTTTTCGGGACTAATTCTATACATTTCCCGTCATGTAAAGATTAAATATGGATTGAACAAGGGAAATGCTGTTAAGTTAAGGAAACTTTTAAATAATTCAGATTCAGCCCAATCTTTAAATTTTTACCATGCATCTTAAATTTAAGAACAGTAATGCTTTAAATATTCTGCGTATTTAGTCTAATATTTAAAAAGAGAAATTGCTTTTAATTAAATTCAAACCTTACAAAACCGAAAGATCAGCTTTAAACTAAGTTCGTCATCCAATTTGTCAGACAGTTTGAATTGTTTTACTGCACAGTTAAACATGTATTATATATTTCCCGAATATATTTTAAAACCAAATTTATTTGAATGGATTTCTATGAGCTGTATTTAATACAACATTTAAATTAAAATGAATTTTCAAATCAATAGCTGTAACCAATTTATAACCATTACTATTTTAGCTTTTCCTCGGCGTAATAAAATTTAACAGAAAAATGAATACATATTATTATAATATTTTAATTTTTATATATCTTATGAGTTTTTCTCGATGGTTTTCAGTACCTTTGACTTGGATGAATATTCACAAGCTCTGATTGAAGGGACGACCATTGGCGACTGCAGTGCAGTACACTTCCAATGTCCTTTAGAAGCGTAAAAGAACTTCTGGAGAAACATTGAAAAAACGTCATAGAACCATGAACTTATTTATCTTGACAGCATCTGAAAGGAGACAAAGTATAACAAGATTTTATTCCCAAACCTTTCTATGTGTATTCATATTGAAAAGTAGTTTGTTTTTAGTGTTTTTAATTTGTTTCAAAAATTGTTTTACATTTATTCGCAATGCGAAAATAGATGTCACTTGAATATTGTATAATTGCTAATTTTTCCGATTCCGAATAAAAACCGTAAAATTGTCGTCGTGTTTTTCGTTAAATCTTTAAACGAAACCTTGCTTTAAAGACCCAGATAAAGACTTCACATAAATGTTTCTAATACTCGGTTTATTTTGATAGTCTGTAGAATAAAGTTAGTCATCTGGGTTAACTTAATGGCCGGTGAATAGATAAATTGGAATTGTGTTAAGAGATTTCCTATCAAACGTTACATTGAAATTCACGTTTTGGCACAAATATGCAAATCGGTTTCCAATTTTCCTGTGTTTTATTAATTATAAACATTAAGGTTATTAATTTCCAGAATTCTATTTGAAAACTTATTTTTCCATCCTATTTCCTTCATTGTTTCAAAAAATCCTAACACCGATTTTTTTTAAAAAAATAGTTAGCTTGTAATAATAAACTGTTTACAATAAAAACCGAAGTCGCTTGACTCCTATTGCTCTTAAAAAGTTCATCGATTTGCCTTGCTAAATTTGTTTCACTCTAATCTTCTATACAATCAATTTTTTGCTATAAGTTTCTTTATAATACATGTTATTAAAGAGGGAGTATTTTGAAAAAGCAACACGGACGAAGCAACATGAATAATTGCATCAAATTCTAATAAGCCAATGACAATTTTCGATTTCTAATCGAACGTATTTTCGAGAATTATACATGAGTATTATTCCAACTCTCTTTAAATATTGGGATTTGACAATTTATATTGATGTAGTTATGTCAATCGTTACCGTCTTGGTTCTTAATGGAGGGGGGATTTCTTTTGTTCTCTAATTCATTTTGAATGAGATTGAAGTAACTTTACGGGTGTAAACAATGGTTTCTGAAAAAGCATTCTGCTGTCCATGAACTGGAATACGATGCGTGACTGATCATGATCAGACTAAGGTTATGAAATTTGTTTTTAAGTACAAATACAATTATTTAATCCAGCTGGTTTGCAAAAATTACATTGCGACTTTTTCTAGCGCATTCACGGGTGACCGCGGTAGCCAAGTGGTCTAGGCATCGGATCGTGGCTAACGTGTCACGAGTTCGATCCCAGCACCACTGAAGACCCGCCGTGTAGGGGAGCGATGCCTGTTAAATCTGTCGAGAGCTTAAACGTTCTCCCGTTGATGTGGTGTGGTAGTTAGGAGAACGGGGTGCCAACTCGGGTGTCGTCCGCGTCACTTGACCATGGTTCAAAATTACGTGGACCGTCCCCAAAAGCCCTCGCGTAGCTGGACAGTGGGACATTAATATTCACTCGCTAGTGTATTCTCGGATCGGAGCTCAAAGTCCACTCCTTTTCCAGCTTAAATTTTCAGTGATTTAGGTTTTTCCTCGGCACTGCTGAAAAGACTAAAAGCCTTCAAAAGAAAAGGTTAGACATGTGTAAGCACGTTACTCTTACGAGTTTCGCTGTATTCTTGGGTTGTAACTGAGAATAGGAAACGAATAGAAATTGTCAGAAAAGTGAATTTTACAGAAACTTCTTACGGTTTTTTCTAAAGTGAATTTAATTACTACACTGTCTTTTGAGCGTTAGATAAGTTCATCGAAAATATCAATCTGTATTTTATTAAAAATCATGCTGAAAACAAGATTTTGATATAGCAAACATCAGAGGAAGTAAATTTTTTGCATTTCAGAATAAAAGTTTGGAATTTATTAAAATTTTTCACTTGTTGACTTTCGGTGAGATGAATCAAAATCACGGCTCTTACTAGAAAGATCTCATGTACTGTGGTAAAAGGAATGAACATTTTCATCCGGTAATGTTTTGATAAGTTTGAAAGGGGGACGAAATAAATTTAGTTAATAGAATTTTATCAGAATAGTGTTACTGTTTTGCAAGTTCTTTTATAATTACCTAGTTAAACAATCCCTTAAATCTCATTAGAATGTTAGGGCTCTATCCGTATTTGGCCAATACTTACTGTTAATCCAGCTATTATTTAGTTTAGGCCCTGAAAAACCTGTTAAACGAAATTTGTCGTGGGACATTCAGCAATCTTTAAATCGCGCTTGCTGTGGACTCGGCTGATTATTTTTTCAAATTGTGTTAGTTTTCAACTAATTAGACCAAGTATTTTTTAAGCTCATTACACAGGAAACTGGGATACACGCTACTTCGGTATAAAATTAGTTTGCATATATATGAATGAATGCAGGAATGTGTTTTGGAGGTATCAAAGTAGTTTTAACAGTTTAGAAATTTCATATAAAAAAAGGAAACTCTTAATATTTCGTAATAAGTATGCCAAGTTCAGATATCAGAATAGTGAGCTACATTCTGGATTCGTTCAAAGGTCCAGGGGTGGCCAACCGTTTTGGGAAGCGTGCCACAATCCGATTAAAAAAAATTACGCGTGCCACAATCCGATAAAAAAAATTTACGCGTGTTACAATCCGATTAAAAAAAATTACTCGTGCCACTCTTCCAACTTTTCCTCAAAACTAAAAAATAAAAAAATGGAAAAAATGTTACTTAGTCTTATTATGGGTTATTTATACTAAAAACTTTTTTAAATGAAAGTTCTATGCAGTGAAAATGTAGAAAAAAATGGTATAACAAATAAAACAAAAGTAGAAACTTATGCTTTATTGTTGGTACATTTTTACATGATCAGTCAGTTAGCTTAGGTACAAAATAAAAATTAGTAACTTAAAACATTTAATTTTGAATGATTATTAAGAAATCAGAACTTTCTTAAGGCTTCTGAATTCGTAGTTTTTTTACTAAATCATTTATATTTGGATTAGTTATTGAAGATGCTAACACAATTGAGAGGAAGGCTATTATGGTTTCTTTTTTACATTACAGAAATCGTAAATAGCCAACACCTTCGGAAAAACCTTTTTATCTGACATCACACTGAGAGCCAATAGCTATAAACACTAAACTTCAGCACAGCAAGGGGAAGCTGAAATTCGAGTGGAAATCCGAGATGTTAAAAATTATCCGCACCCGATAGAGGGTGACTTTTGGGGCAGATTTGACCGTCCGAGAGAGAGATAATTTATTTGTTTTTAGTCTCACGTTACTCAACATTTTTCTCGGACCGATACATTGCTTTGCAATTGTAAGTTTTGGAGCATGATCTCATTTTGGGTGACTTTGGGGCAGATTCGACCGACTGAGAGACAGAATTTATTTGATTTTAGTCTCAACTTTTTTCTCAGAACGTTATAATGCTGTGGAATTGTATGTTTTGGAGCATGATCTCATTTTTGGCGCTTTACTAAAAGAAAGAAAAAATCTTGCTTAGTGCCCTTAAAATTCTCACGCAGAAAATTTCTGTTTTTTACATATTCTCTTCATGATAATTTTCTATTGTAATTCAATTAATTCAGTAATATTTTCATACCATTTTTGTAATTTTTCAATAAGTCTTCGCGTGCCACATTGTGGCACGCGTTCCGCGGGTTGGCCACCCCTGCTCTATGTGATTATGAGCCCATTGCAGACGCAGCTGATGGTTTGTCGTGAGGTGGATCCTGTAAAGGCACCCTTTCACGCAATCCACGGTGCAGCAGACGAATTGAAGAAGCAGACATTAGTACATCTTGTAATGATTTCGATCAGCTTATAAAATCACAATTTTATTACTAGTAATTTACATAGTTTATTACCTCGTGTTCCTTAGTGCGTCCTCAATAAACAATCAGCCAGTACATATGACAGGGATTAAGTTTACAATATCCTTTGCCAATAGCCACTTGGATCACGGTAGCCTAGTGGTCAATGGGTCCGTGGCCGGTGTGTTATGAGTTCCAGGTTAATACCGCTGAAGACCCACCATGCAGATGCAAGCTAAATATATCGAGGTTCAAATGTCTTCTCTCGTTGGTGTACTGTGAATGTTGGGAGAGGTGGGGGTTGGCTCAAGTGTCGTGCTTGTCACCTGACCATGGTTCAAAATTAGGAGGTCGTCGCCAAAAGCCCTCGTATAGCTGAATAGCGCGACGTTAATATTCACTCTCACTTACACCAACATCCACTATACAAAGTCTATTTCAACATTAAATATTCTAAGTACATATGAAATAGACGGCAGATATCGGTACTTAACATTAAACATACCGACACTCTTAATAGATACTTATTCTCTACCATAGGAAAACCGGTCTTTTGACCCGTTATGGTATGTTTAGTATTAAGAAAGTATTCTATCAACTAAGCTACAACCCGTGGCACTTTCCCTTTCGATTAAAACGCTTTTAAATTCCCTAAGGAAAACTTCAACACTGGTCTTTTTTTAAAGTCGAAACTAGTAATGAGTAAGGTATTTTAAAAAATAAGTTACGATTAAACAGGTTCTCTCTTATTAGAAAAATGGTGTATAAGAAAGTTTTTTAGTGAATGTGTGCTAGATAATTAAAGATTATGGTAAAAAATGCCGCATAACCAATTCTGTATCTTTTATTCAAGCCAATGCCGTTTCAATACAAAAAAAATAAATATAAGTATACACAGTAGATTTGATATCCTCTTAGTTTTATGTTTGGGTGGTACGCCTTTTATAGCGAAAAAATTTTCGAAAAGCAAAAAGCGTGGTCAAGGAAGTATTGAAGAAAGAAAAATGAGTTTCTGACTGCATTTTACAAAACCTGAAACTAAGAATAACACGGAAATGTTACAGTAAAAAATGTCTTTGAATCGAAACTTATTCATTCATTTTTTCTTCAATTTCTCAACCAGAGTTTATTATGAATATTAGGCATCTCAATCTTGAATAAGAAACATCAATCGTACGTTCGATTCCCGATCTGTGCTATAGCAAAAAAAAGTTGAAATAGTAGTGTATTTGTGAATCTTGTCTTTCCAAAAATCGTCATGCAGTGGAGCTAATGCTGGAAGCTTAAAGTTCTCGTATTGGCGTAGTTTGGAGAGTGAAGTGCTAGATTAAAAATCAATTGACCTTAAACTTTGTTACATAACTATTTACAGTAACTTTTTAACTTGGCTAAAATTCACAACCAAGTGGTTAGTCTTCAACAGTCCTTGCGATGTTTTTAACGCGCCGTTAATAATCGATCGAAACACTCGATCGCATCATGTATAATTATGGAAGCAGCCATGTGTATATAAAAAACCTAAGGCACTGAAAAACCTTTTACACGATGCCCATAGCAAAGGAGAGGTTATGGTATCATACTCAGATCCGTAAATGTTTTTCAAGTCCCGTGTTCGACTTCTGATTCCGCAAAAGATCAAGTGTAGAAAAGCTGATGTTTTTACATGCCTCAAATTTCAAAGTCCCATGCTGGCATGGCATGGCATGGATGTGGAGATTGAAATTCTATTTTGACCCATAGCATTTGACTGTGATTAGCGAACCTTTGTTTCGAGCGAAACACAACCGAAAGCTTTCACTACAACTGAGTCCTCAAAAGTGAAGAGAACCAAGAGCGATACTGTCGCTCTTGAATAGCGAGGTCAACTGGTGATCCTCATCATTTCTAATGATTCAGAATGATGAAAAGAGTTTTAAGAAACTAGAATATCGTATTCCTTCTAGCTAAGGTTGCTTTCTAAGAGTAAATATTAGTGTGTAACTGCTTACTTTAGTTTATTTATATGTTAAATAAATAAAAAAAATCGTTAAAACAATACGTAACAATGCGTATTTTTTTTTTTTTACTTGATGTGTCCATTCAGCTTAGATCAGTGTATAATTTGATCGAACATTTGTTCTTCTCTCATTGTTCAAATATACAACTTCATTATTGCACAAAACAGTGCCAGTTTATCCATTGGGTTTCTTGGGATGGGCACCCAGGGGCCCGGATAAGCTGGACTTAACCGGATTTTCTGGTTATGAATTTCGATCCTCCAATTCCAAGGGGGCCTGTAGATCTTCTGCTCCCATGGCCCGAAATGAGCTTAAATCGGCCCTAGCACAAAATTATTAAATTATATTTAACGAATAAAACAAAAAACGTAATAAAACGCGGTAATATATTATTTCATGAAACAAACTGAAATAAGTAATAAGAGCATGAATACAGCCCACGAGTGTTTTATCATTGACTTCAGTTCTTTTACATTTCTAAGCGTTCCCACTTTCGTTATTGCGTTCCGCATACGTTCTATATTGACATTCTGCATAAAAAAGATGCAAGTAAGGTAATAATTATAAATATCTCCAAAATATCTTAAAATCTCCAATTTTAAATGAAGGAAAATATTTCAATCTTGAAAGTGTAAAACATACTTGTAAAATCCTTTTATACTCATATAATCCTCCCCCACCACTTTCGAATCTTTTTTACGAATCCACTGGACTTCAAGTCTGTTCCTTGATATAGTGCAGAAGTTTGCAAATCGAGAAGTTAAATAACTTATTTTCAGTAATTAAAAAAAAATTAAAAATTACGAAACTAAATACCAATAGCCCTTTTGGAAAGCTACAGGGAAGTTTAAGAAAAAAATTTGAAAGATTAGAGTAAAAAGAAATGGAGGCGCCGGGTATCGATCCCGGTACCTCTCGCATGCTAAGCGAGCGCTCTACCATCTGAGCTACGCCCCCTGGTGCTTAGTGTGTTGCCATTCTAATCGCACATGAATCTTAAAATGAGGTCAATAATCGCGTTGATAACGAGCTGCTTGAAATGCTTCACGTTCGAGAAAGCTATTGATAAATAAAACAATAAAATGAAGAAAAACGCAAGACTAAAACCTTATCTAAAAAACACTTTCCGTATTTCAGAGCGATGAATGTTACGTGAGTCAGCCGCAGGAGGACATTTAATTTGGGACACCTATTGTTTTTCCCGGACGATTCTCCGTTATTTCTGTCAAATATTCACCTTTTCAACGCAAGTCCTCTTAAAAAGAGTTTTATTTAATTCTTTTGGTTATGCACAGATATGGCAAATTTTTTTGGTCTAGAAGATTTGATGTATGGAAAATTTTTGTGGGAGTAAAAATTGAATTCAAAATCTATTTTTTTGGAGGGGGTGGGGAGGGATTGTTGCGTCCTTTATCAAATGCAGCAATAGCATTAATACCATAATAGAGTTTCTATTTATGGTGATAAATATTTTAAATTCAGCTCAAACAATTTTTTTAAATAATTTTTTTGAACTAAATTTTTAGAAGTTGTTGTAATGATACTTCTAAAAAAAAATTTAACTTTTTCAATAAGCATTATGGTTTCGTGAGGTCAGAAAAGATTTTTAAATAAATTAATTAAATAATCTTTTGTTGGTGTAACATTGGATTTAAGTTCTTAGGACAGAGCACACCTTAAATAAATAATAATCGCTTTTTAACACGCTTTTATAAGTTTCACTTGCATGTAACGGAATCTTAGAACTCGATTTTTACCCACTTAAAAAGATCGGATTCATTCGAAATTTTGCACACTTGTCAAGGACTGATGACAATACAATAATTTCATAATTATGTCCCATTGTTCTTTTCAGGATCGTCAGGAATAAGGATAATCAGATTTAGCGACAATTCCAGATAAAACGTCCAGATTTGGCGTCCAGATCATTTTTAAATTTGGCGACTTGTTCCATGTACCATTTCCAGATATGGCGACTAATTTCATACATCATTTCCACATATGGCGACTTATTTCAGATCTAGCGACTAAAGAATAAGGTGTAACCCTAAATCAACTGTTTTGAATTTAAAGCTAATTTTATGCAAGTATAAAATACACTTGCGGAAAAAAGAAATAAAACAAAAAAAAGTTTTTTGTATATGAGAAATTGGAGGGTGGGTGTGTGTGTGTTAGCAATTTCTAAGCATAATATAAATTTTTTCTGAAAATGAAAATAAAAAAAAAGGCTCGTGCATGTGAAAAAAAAATAATTTGCGTTCTAAGTGCTAAATATTTTTTTTTATAAAGCAATACGTTTAGAAGTGATGATACGAATTAACATGAAAGGAACACGTTTAAAAGGTGAATAAATGATTGACACTTCATATTACCATGCTTTTATTAACTCGCTTTCTTTAATGTCTGTCCGGGTGGAATTTTGTAATTGATTTTAAACTGTGTGACTTCCCGAGGAGCTAGAGACTTGAAATTTGGACCATAGCTCGGAAGTGGATGACAATGCATGAAAATGTGAAAAAAGAAAAAAATACAAAAAGGAGGAATTTTATAATTTTTAGTCCGTAAAAAAACATGGTACATTAAAATTTTTTTTATAATTCGAACTTTTTTCTTCTTTACACACTTTTATTTGTTTGACCTGTTCAAAAGAGACGGAATCTAATACAACGATACGGGACTCATTCAAGGCCTCGTAAACAGAGAGAATAAATACACTTCAGACTCGTTAATTAATATCCATTGAAGAGCAAGACTAATTCCACAGCCACATAATTCCAGCTTCAAATATCAAACTCAAGGATAAATTCAACAATGAATAAATGATAGTTTAAAAAACTAAAAAACACGCTTTTATTGTAGTTCGAACTAAAAAATGAAAAATAAATTATAGTTTGAAAAAAACTAAAAAACACGCTTTTATACTGAATCGAACTAAAAAGTAAAAAAAAAAAAATTCTTAATAAAGAATAAAATGATTAACGAGAAAATGAATGTCATTGGGGTAAAAGCGTGGGGTGTTCTATAAATGTATGAATTGTCATACTTTTTAACTTCTATTCCGAAAAGCTGAATTAGTGTAAAAATGTAGTACAAAGCACCCCACGCTTTTACTACAATGACATTCATTTTCTCGTTAATCATTTTATTCTTTATTAAGAACTATTTTTTTTTTTTTTACTTTTTAGTTCGATTCAGTATAAAAGCGTGTTGTTTAGTTTTTTTCAAACTGTAATTTATTTAGTATAATTCTCCATTGTATGACCAGATGTGGATTAAGAAATAACTATTTCAGTTGATTTAAAGGAAATATTCTGAAGTACTGAGAGTAGGAAATGATCAGACATTTCAATACTTAGTATCTCCTCGATAAGCCGATTGTTAAACCTAAAAAAAAAGTTTTTTTTTTAAAAATGAAACAACATATCAAAAGACACATGTTGTTAGAACAGTGTCCTCATTTCAGGGCCCGATGGAACCGACTGCGGGTAAAAGTTTTTTCTGCTATACTTAAATTCGAAAGACTTTTCTTCCCTTTCCTTTTTTAACGATTCCGTCCGAAGAAGAGACGGCACGTCAAAATGATGCATACTTTAAAGAGTTATTTTTTATACGCGTGAAAAGGGTGGCGTGGCAGGAGCGGACAGATAACATTTCGTGGGCTGAGCGGACACTGAAACTCATCGTGGTTTCAGCGGACACATTTCCCCCCCCCATCTTAGAACAGATTCGATTACCGAATTACAAGGATAAATACATTTTTGCCAATCAAATTTAATTACTTGTATTAAATAGTTAAGATGTTATAGTGCGAATACATTTTAAACATAGAAAAAGGTAATAGAAATAAAAACTTTCAGAGAAATATTAAAAAATTAATAGTAAGTAACAATATAATGAAAGGTATGAACGAATTTCAGGAATTTTGTTTAAAACTGTATTTTAGAGTCAAATAAATGTTAGAACAGGTGCAATGGCCGTACAATTAATTGTAAGTAGATAAAAGAAAAATAAATACACAAGTAAATAAATACTATAACTAACCTTGCATCTTGCGTATTTTACTTCTAGTATTTATTTTTACTTCCTTTCATGAAACTAATTAATTGTATGGCTACTGCACCTGTTCTCGCACTATAACATCTTAACAATTTAACACAAGTAATTAAATTTGATTGGCAAAAATGTATTTATATCCTTGTAATTCGGTAATCGAATCTGTTCTAAGATGGGGGGGGGGATGTGTCCGCTCAAACCACGATGAGTTTCAAAGTGTCCGCTCAGCCCACGAAATGTTATGTGTCCGCTCCTGCCACGCAACCGTGAAAACACGGTAGTTCTCTTTTATGTAGCTCATTATTAATCGTTGAAAAACAATTAAATATGATATGCTCACTCTCTTTCCAATCTATGTCCATCTCAAGTTCAAGCATTAGTACGTACAATTCATTCGCATGAGATCATTATCTTTCATGTGATTCATACTTTTTATGCGAAAACTCTCACAAGTGTTTTGCCATATATCCAGTTTTTATATAGATCGTGGGATGTGGGTACAGTGGAGTTTCAAATTCAATTTTTTTAATTATCAATGAATTTTTTTCAAATTTGCAGGAAATGTGTAATATGTTACCAAATAAAAATGTACAAATTTTAGTCAAACTATCTTTATTGGCTTCTGAGATATTAATTTTTTAAATTTTAATTGTACCGAATAATTAACATATTTCAAAAAGCTCCATGCGCAACCAGATTCAGTCTACGCTGTCAATATTCTCTCATAATGTTCATTTTATATATAAAAATAAAACTTAGTAAAGTTTTCTTCATATTTCTCTTTTTAAAAAATTAAAAAACTATTTATGTTGAAAATTTTATTTTCCTTAAAAACTAACTAAAATGTTTATATTCTCTGGTTTTTATTATTCCCCCTTCACGTAAATAAAAAAACATTCACTAGCATATATTTATACACCTATAGAGAATATGTGTGCAAATTTTCACTGCAATTGGGAAAAATGTGTTGGGCAGGGAACATTTTAAAGTTATTGAAACGACAAAAATTATAATTCCCTTAAATGAAGGTTTTTATGAGTATGATGTTTATAAATCTTCAATCACATTTGATAAAAGCAATTATTACTATAATTAAGGAATACATATTGTTTACAACTTATATACTGATTTTCTTTATGTCATTGTAATAAATATACCTAATTTTCAGCAATAAACAAATTTTCAGTAGTAAATGAAAAATTTAATATTTTGATGTTATCATTGAAAATATGATTGAAAATGTATTTTAAAGTCAAGCAATTCTAGAACTTTATATACAACATATCTAAATGTAAAATAATATAAATAAAAAAATATTATTTTTAATAAAAATTAAATATACTATTTTTTTTTTAACTTATCATAGTACCGTAATTTCAAATTATATACATCCAAATAAATATTTTTAAAAAAAACAGGTTATACTAAAATTGTCCAGCCCCATAACTGAGCTCATTCTTTTCCCTATTTTTTTGTCTTTTTTTTTTATATTTTTGAATTTTTTTCTCCTTTTTATATTGTTCTGAGGCTTTTCGCTTTCTTTGCGACAACCTTCGGTTATCACGTCTGTGGGCAATTTTGAATGCAGCGTCTACCATTTCACTATTATTTAATTTTAGCGTTTCAACATAGCCAATATTTACTTCGCTGACCACTGCTGTTGCTGCAAGATCAATACGTTTCTTTGAAACAAACACATCTTTGGGGCATTTCCTCCAAATACAACTGTGTATACTCTCATTGGCATTTTGGGTTTTGCCGGAAACACAGCGAAGAAGAATTTCATTTGAGGCAAGGCGCTGGTATACTGGCATAATTTTAGCAACTACTTCTTCTGACAGTTTTGTTTTCATGCTTTTATGACTACCTGGTACTTTATTATCTGCCTTAACTCTATTATAAAAGCACCAGGATAGCTTTCCTTCAGGGCATTTGCTGTTTTCCTCACAAAGTTTGGCAAATAATCTTGATTTAAGAGGTTGAGCTTTAATTTGATTAATAGATTTAATACAAAACTGTAAAGCTTCATGTAACTCTGAACTCAGATATTTTGCTACTAAGTTGTGTCTATGCAACACACAATGAATAGTACGAATACCGGGCACTTTTTCTTTGAGGCATGTAGCAAAACCTCGGTAACGCCCTACCATGGAAGGTGCGCCATCTGTGTGGCTACTGCTATTATATTTTCAAGCGGAACGTCATATTTATTTAAATATTCTTGTAAACATCTAAAAATTGTCACTTCCTTCCCATCGGTTTCAAGATATTTAGCAAATAAAAATTCATCAATGACTTCTCCTTTAATTTTACTGAAATATCTAACATACGCCATAAGAATAGCAGAAACGCCAAAAAACAGATTCATCAAGTTGTATAGAGAACTTGCAATTTTTTAGCTCCGAAACTACTGTGTTTTCTATTTCTTCGGCCATTTCGTCAATACGCCGTTTTACAGAATTTGCACTTAATGGCAAAGACTTTAAAACATTAGTAGAGTCTTTTTTCATCACATTCTCAATGACGTCTTTAATTGCAGGTACTACAATTTCTTCTGCGATTGTGTGGGGTTTTCCCCTCTTTGCTATATTAAGCGAAATCTTGTACGAAGCAATTAATCCTCCTTCATTTTCAATTTCAGTAGACTGTTTCATAAAACTTTTTAAAGTTGGTCGACATGTGAAATTTTCTTTGAGTTTTTTGAAAAATTCTAATTCTTCATTTTTTTTTTATCTGAATGAAGCCTTTCAAGATGATCTTTCATTTTTGACGGTTTCATGTATTCATTTCCAAAAGTTTTTTCGCATATAAGACACATAGGAATAATTTAATTTGTCGGTGAACAAATAAATCCAAATTTTAAGTAATCCAATGAATAATACCGACATTTCTTTTTAGATACTGAAGCTGTCATTTTTAAATTAGAGTTCTGTAAATAAGTTAAAATTAAGTTGGTATATTATACTAATCCACATTATTAAAGCTTGCCTTTTCACAAGTAACAATAATTAAAATTGATATCAAAACTAAACGAATAGTTTTATAGAAACAATAACTAATTATCCAATGGTAGATATAATAGTAGTAATAATGACACTACAAGCATTTAATACTGTTCACAGTTCACAAAGACAGCTGAAAATGCATATGATATTTGCGTTTGTAGCATCCAGTGTAGAATTGGACAAGCGCACATATGCATCTGACTCATATGCAAGGCTCGTATGGTTTGCGATGGAGCCAAAGGGCGAACCAACGACACGATGCGTAACTGCCATATAAAAAAGAAGAAAACTAAAAGAACTAAAACCACACACATAAGAAGAAAGAAAACGGAGTACTGAAGATTCCCTTCGCGCTTAATGCATAGAAAGCCAACGGCAGTGCCGTCGCTCGCCAAGTCTGCGCCAAAGGCTCATAATTGGTTGATGGGTTCGCCAGCAAGAGACATGGATAAGCCTCAATCGCTCTTCTGGCTACATACTATGAGTCGTACAATTTACAAACTGGTCACAAGGTCAAGTTGTGACGTCACGGTATACATACGAAAACCCATAAGGAAAAAAGGGGCAGATTGTTTTCTGGTTTATTATTTTATTTTCTATAAAGAATATAATATTAAGTCAATTATAAAAATATTTTAAATGTTTACGTACGCAGTTAGATATGTGTGATTTGCGTATTAAGAACTGCTTTTCCTTCGAGTCCCAATAGACCCCCATTCGACCCCTTGGGTCAGATAGACCCCATACTGTTGTTAAATAGACCCCTAGGGGTCTATATAGACCACTTTGGCGACCCCTGATGTAAAGGAACGAGGCCTTGGATCACAAATCTGATGCAGAATATACTTGGTGCCAATATTTGAACATATGTCATGAAAAGGAATAGTGTTATCCTACCTCGAATTCCAAGTATCCCCACTGACCTACCGTTTCAATTCAAACGAGTTCAATTTCCAGTTTTACTGTTGCTATTAACAAAGCTAACATTTCAGGTAGCATTTGGAAAAGCAATGTTTTCCCATGGACAACTATATGTAGTCTGATCGGTGTGTCCAATGCCCAAATCTTCATGTATTTTCAACTGATGGAAGAACATATAATATGGTATACAGTAGCATCTTAGAATATTATTTTGTTTTGAGCGCTTTTAAAGAGGAATTATGTATTAAACGTAGAGATACTTTCGATTTTTAAAAATATCATTAGTTTAAGTTATTGAATTTTTGTTGTTAATTATTATAATAAATTACGTTTTCAGTTTTTTTAAACTAAGCTCAATTTTAGAGTTTTTAAACTTTATTGGTTCCAGTCAAGCAATAAAAAAATTACTATATTGTATTATTTACTTTCTAATGATAAGGATTATGACTTTGACAGTTATTTAAAAGCATCAACGTGAGTGGAGCTGCGGGTAAAAGCTAGTAGTACATATAACACATCTACGCGATAACAGAAATCAAATTAACGTTCCAGATACCTAATACAAACATAGAGATAAAGCAACACAATGAAACATAGAATAACACAAATATAAAGATTCACTAGCATTAAAACAGGGGAGGTCCATCCGCGGCACGCGTGCCGCAGTGTGGCATGGTGGAGTCGTGAGAGCGACACGTGAAAACCTATTGAAAAAATAAAAATAAATATTTTTCTTAACAATTTTATTGAAATACGGTTGTTTTAGACAAAAAAGCCCACAAAAATTATTTTAAATACATTTAGTTAAATGAATCACAGCAGAAAATTATCTTGCAGAATAAGTACTCCATTGTAGTGTGCGCTTGCTTTCCAAGGGAAGTGCACTTGCGAGATTTTGTGATTTGCGAGAGCGTGTTTTAAAATATCTGTGTTAGAAAACAATGAACTGCACAGTGAGTACTTGCTATTGAAGAATGCAGATTATCGGATTTAGCTTTTCTTACCGATATTATGGGGCATTTACATAATTTCAATTTAAGATTAAGATTTTTCTGGCCCTAGTTGGTCGTGTATCGTTTTTTGTAAACAAACATTTGCTTTTTTTTTTTTATCTCAATTTTGAAGAAATAAAGATTAACCCATTTCACATTAATGCAGGAACTATCAACAAAAGTTAATAGTCTTCCAAGTTATGATAGATTTAAAAATTTATTATCCATTTTGAAGCATTCATTTAGTGCTAGGTATGATGATTTTTAAGATGATAAAAAAAATGATGGTATTTTCTCAAATCCTTTTTCAGTTTCTCTGCAAGACATTAATTGTTACCCATCTGAAATTTAAATCCAAATTATTGACCCACAGCACCATACTATACTGAGAAGAAAATATAAGGAACTTATTAAAACAGCAAATGATCCGAATTATATTGAATTTTAGAAATTTGTACCAAGCAATTTTCCAAATTTTACACGAACTAACTGGCTGTCAGACATTGTAGATTTGGATCAGCATATGTTTCTGAACAAATATCTTCCAATTTGTACAAAATAAAATCAAAACATCGCATAAAATTAGCTGATATGCACCTAAAACAAGATGATTTCAAGAACTAATTTTAATATAGACGACTTGGTAAAAAAAACTACAAATTCAAAAACCACACTAACTAAATACTGACTATTTAATAATTATTTAGAATTAAATGTTTCAAGTCTTTTTTTCCCACGAAACTTAACTGATTAAACATGTAAAAAGTCTATTAAAAAAACTTAGTTTATACTTTTGTCTTATTTATTACATTATCTTTAAATTTCCACTACTTAGTTTTACATAAAAAAAATAAATGTTTTTCACGTAAAAATCCTATAATAAGCCTATAATTAGTGCTTTCTTCACAGTTTTATACATATATTTGTTTGTTAGAAAAGCTGGAAGTGACACGCATAATGTTCTTTTATCAGATATAGTGGCCTTCTTTCCAAAAAGGTTGGCCACCAGGGCATTAAAATATAACGTATGAAATAAGCACAAGAAAAACTTTTTTCTTGAAAATGAGAAAGTAAAATATTAAAATATATACAGTTATTAAAAGCTAAGAGTCGGAATAGAAATAACATAGAATTTTTATTTTTAAAAATTAGAATGTAAAGTTCTAGTTTTAAACGTTGTATAAAAAAAAGCTTAAAATTTGAAATAGGATTAAAAGTTGTGGTTTTCATACATCATCTCTCATCCACAAACAAATAATTAAAAAAAGAATAAAATTATTCAATTCAAATATTTTAAACAATGAATTTCTTTTAGCAAATTATTTTCTAATTACAAAACTTAAAAAATATGTATGAGTGTGTTTAATTTTTTTTTTTTTTATTTTAATAAAAATTATCAATCTTAAAGTGCTCTACGTTTATGGGCGGTTGGATGAGTTTAATATTTTAATGTATTAAATGTTCATTACTTTTCATAATTCAATGACAAATCCCTAAGAAACTGTTCATTAATTTTTTTTTTTTTTTTTTTTAGAATATATATCTGGATTTGCTACATTCGAAAAAATTCTCATTTTATAAAGTAATTGATCCATGCAGAATCAAAAAATATGATTCAAGCGATACTTCTGTTTCTCTTAATGTCGTGAACAAAAATTCGATTAAAACTCTTTTTACCTTAACTCGATACTGTAGTTAGATGAAGAAATCGCGACCTCTGAATTGGGACCTCCTTGAATTATTACTTATGAATCTACGATTATGATGTAAATTTGTCCTTTGTATATCAATAAAAGCTGATTTACTCATAGCGCCATCTATCGAATAAGAGAAGAACAAACTACATTACATTGAGTAGGCAATTTTTGAATAAAGCAGAGGAATTCAACAAGAACTATAAAAAAAATCCTGATTTTTTACAAGTTCGATATACGGACTTTTTTTTGGCAGTTTTTTTGGAGCCCTTTTCGGGCGATTCTGCGCCAGATTCTGTCTACCATGATTCCCCCTGTTTTCCGGTCGGGTTTCGCGGGGTTTTTCGTTTTATGGCGAATTTTCCAATCAGTAATGTTTTTTTGGGGGGGGGGGGGGAGCTATGGAATTCTACCTCAGACACCCTTCTTTTCATCTTGGATTTTCAACTGTTCAGACAGATATTTCCGGACAAGAATTCACTGCCTTATTTCCTGTTATTTCTTAATATTTATAAAGAATATTTATTTAATATTAATTAATTTTTCTATAATTATTTAATATTTATTATTATTAAAATTAATAATTATTAATAAAAAATTATTAATTTTTATTTAATTTTAAAATTAATAATTATATTAAAAATTATTTATAAGAAATAGTTATATTTAATATTTATTAAAGTTTATTTTTAATTATTGATTAGGTTGAATATTCTTTAATTATTAGGTTGTATTTCAATTCTTTTATTATTACCGTATTTCTTATTCATATTACTTATTAATATTTCTTCTTAATTACTGAAAAATTATTTAATTATTGCTTAGGTTGACTTAATTTCGTCATAATTAGGAAATATATTCTTTTATTATTAATGTGCCTTTATCCATACTATTTATTAATATTATTTAGTTATTCATTAACATTCATTTTTACTTATTGATAAATTATTCCAGTTATAGATTAGGCTGACTATCAATTTTTACATTATTATTATTAATTTACAAAGAGGTTAATTTAAATTTTAAAAACCTTGTTATTTTATATACCTTTAAATATTGTAACCTGTTCCCTCTAACCATGGGACTATTTGCAGTGTTTATCCAAGTATAAGAAAGTTCTGTCAGAAACAGTTTCTGTTTTATTTTCTAGCAAAAAAGGCCACATTTGGGGAGAAAAAGGGAGTATTTAATCTTGATTTTGTTTATGAAATATGTAGGGATAGGAAACTATTTTTAGATTTTGCAAGAAAAACTCATCTGATTAAATTAGAATTTTTTTACTGCAATTGTAATGTTCTGATGAAGTTTGAGAAGAAAAATTCTATTTTAGATAGTTAATCATAGATTAGCAGAAATTCCAGGAATAACAAGATATGTGGTTCAACTAAAACCATATATCATAGCTTGTATAGTTCAACTAAAACCATACATCTTGGCTTGTGGTTCAGTTGCAGCAAACTAAAATTAAATGAGATTTTTCGTCTCACTTATCAGTTGATCATGGGAACCAGAACAAAATAGACCAAAGCTTATTTCTATTTATCTTCTGATACAGTTGCAGATTGGGGGCAATTTGTCATTGAAGCTATTCTATATTATGCAGAAGTCGACAAATCGAATTCAGAATGGAAGCAGTACTCAACAAATCTTGCGAGATTCTAGTCAACATTTTACAGGAATGGATAGAGCCTGGAACTATGATTTCTCCAACAAATGGAAGGCATTTAAAAATTTAGGACAAGAAGGTTTGATCATTTGACGTTAAATCATAGCCTTCATTTTGTAAATCCAGTAACGAATTGCCACACAAATACCATAGAAGGCACTTGGAAGCATGTTACAGATTCACTCCCTACCTGCAATAGAAAAATAGATTTAAAATTTCATTTGTTGCTGTATATAAGTTTAGAAAATGAAGCAAACAGCAGGGAGTGGATTGTTTCAATAAGTTTTTAGAAATTGTTAGGGACATCAACTGGGCTGAGAGGGGCTTAGGTCAAATTCTTTAAAAGGGGAATTGAATCAAGATTTTTTTTATCACCACGATTTTTATCACAATTTATCTTGCTGACAAGTGATGACTTTGGCCATTGTGTGACAATTTTTTATACATAAAGTGCTGCAAGGTAAGTTAATTCTATTTATATTTATTTTATTCAATGTAAGCAAGAAAGATTCTCCTTATATTTAATTTATGACTTTAATTTTAATGTTAATTTGCTTTAATATGTTAAATTTTAATGTTTCTCTTCTAGGCTTAATGATGATAAATAGAACAATTTGTTCATTACTATTCTGAATCACTTAAAAATAGATTTTTATTCTTAAATGCAATGCAGTATTGCTAAAATAATCATTAACTATTTACATTTAGTTCTATAAAAATTTGTCCTTTCACTACTTTTTTAGTTTAATATTGGTATTCCTTTTTTTATGTAGGAAAAAATATTACATGTTTCATTTTTATGCTTCTACTAAAGTTAGAAAGAATCCCACCATTAATTTTCCTACAGAGGTGGCGGGGGGCAAACTTAGATCGAAGACGGGAACTTTGCAAAACTGTTTATTCAGGAGGGGGGGGGGAGTATCGCGGCGTTTCCCCGGCGGCTAAGGGGGAATAAGGGGGGGAATGCAACCCTGTGCTTCCCTTGGCAACTACCGTCGCCGAAAAAAAAATTTGGCGATTTTTGAAAAAAGTCCGTATATCGAACTTGTGCCATTAACATGTGAAAAAAACTGCCGTAAAAAAAAAAAAAAAATGGAAAATAAAAACTCCCAGCCACAATTATATGAAATAAAAGTCAAAATATTTAAGGGAAAATAAAAACTCATCAAAATTAAACAACTCAAAATAAAGACAAAGAAGTTTAGGGTTTTTATGTTATTTTTCTTCTGGGCATGATAGTCAAGAGTGCATTTCTCATACAATCTTGTCTCGCATTCGAAACACTTGTTTTTAGTGTTCCAATGACTTAAGCTCCTTTAAATTAAAGTCACAAGATAATGATATGCATCTTATTGTCTACACCTAAGCTTTTGCTACTACAAAAGCTACATAAAGCTTTTTGTGCGAGTTTCAGGAAACCGAATGGATCTTCGGTTTCAAGCGAAGCAAACACAAATTACTTCTCTGCAGAAACCCTGAGATGTGATTGCTCTGCCGCTGTACCTTAGTGCATACGAGAATATAAAATCCATTTAGTAACAGCGGCCATATTTAGTGCATTTTCAAATTTATTCCAATGTCATTTGGGGGGCTCCTAAATAAAGATTGATGTGATGCAAGAAATCTCCTCCCATCATGGTAAATTGTATAAGATTTGACTCAGAAATACCAATTTTCTGTTTTGTGCTTGACAAAAAAAATTGGGGTTTTAGTGATAAGCTCATGTGTTGCAAAATTAGATGCTGTAGTTAACATAGCACTCATTTTCCAATCGCAAATGCACACTTGTCTGTCACTATAAATGTGGTTTCATGAGATATTTCCTTTCATCATCTAAATTTGTAGAAAATTTAATTTTACCACAAACATCTGCTAGCATAAGTAGAAAATATCTGCATTTGCATCTTCCTTGTAGGTCAAACAACCACTTGCTTCATGATGCAGGTGACAAATATCAATACACACGTCATATGATAAAGTATAAAAATAATCCAGTGCGTTTTCTACAGTCCGAAATGGTTTTGAAAGAAATATCATGTATTTCTGTAGACTGCAAAAATATGCAAATGCTTGGAAAAGAATTAAAAAAATAAATGGGTGCACAATCATGTAATTCTCCAATATAAATGTCCCTTGAAGTGAGTTATCCACCTTAACGAATAAAGCAAACGGCTTCTCTCACACATTGCGAGACCCCACTGCCTATTGTCAACAAATCTGCTAACAAAAGTTACACGCTTAATTACAAAAGCCTGAAAAATGCAGATTTTTCTCCCACTCATATATATCTGTTCTTTCCTATTAAAAAAGTGGCTATTGTTTTTGCATAAATTTGTATAAAGTTCATTTTTATCATTTATATAAATTATAAATTTTATTGTTACTGTCATTTTTTACAGTGAGCTTCGAAACCATGTTGTTCTTTAACTTTTGGAGGCTAGTGTACTTTGAACTGTTTGAAAACTGAAACATACCTCATGCAGTTGGATGTAAATGTCATAGTACTTTTTCTCTGCATGCTCGAGAGGAAAAAAAACTCTTCCAAGTCAGGAATAAAAAAAAATGCCAAACAGCATTTTAAAATTTCTAATTAAGTGATGAGTAATAACTCGCTAATAGTACTTTTAGCTGCTGAATAAAAAGTATGTAATTTCTAACTATGGATATTTTTTGTGAAGTTGCTTATTATAGAAGGTAAGAGCAAAAAACTTTTATTTTTCGGACCTCGATATTACGAATAACCCCGAATTAACAAATAAAATGTTTGGTCCAGATTAATTCATTAAATCAAAGTCCGACTGTATAGAATTCAAATTTTAGAAAATCACAATGAAAAAATTAATACTTAATGTTTCACTCTGAATCTTGTCTGCAATCAGTAAAAAGTTTACAAGGACAAAATTTACAAAAAAGTATAGTTTCATTAACTATAAGAGATAAAATAATACATATAAGCTCTAGACATCCTATTATTTTCTTCTTATAACTCAAATGTTTTTCCATCATGAAATCATTTCTAGATTTAATTATTTACATTCTTTCAAAAAAAAAAGACACATTAAAACCTATATTTAATAATTATCTCCTTTATCCCAATTTAACCTTAAAATTCTATTCTTATATAAGAATTTAATCACTGGACTAGAGTGGGGAATATTTTACCAGGGATTTAAACTATGTAAACCTATAGCTTAAAATCATTCCTCTATGAAGTATGACATAAAACAAAAAAATTCCAAATAAATATAACCACACATTCCAATTTAAAAATTCTATTTGCTGGTAAAAAACATTTTTGTGTATATAAAAAAATCTCTCTAAAAAGTTTCATTTTTTTGTAATATTTATATAACAATATATTTCACTACAGCAATCATATCTACATAAACAACCAAATTAGCATTTTATTTTTATATCTGTATATGGTCATCTTTCCCTTAAATTAAAAAGTTATATTTTAAAATTCCATTTCTCACAAAAACCCAATACAAAATTAAATTGCCTTACTTTAAAAATAACTAACACCATAATGCAGTGTACAGTGCTCTTTATACCATTTTTAGCACAGTTGTCATTCACTGATCAATGATTTATAAACACTAAATGAAAAAAAAATTAGCAAACTTCAAATAATTTTAACAAATAAGGATTAACAGCTTTAGTTTCTCTAAAATTGATACACTCTGTCCCCTTCATAATGCAATTAATCTTTATTAATATTTAATTTATGAAAACACTATTCCAAATGAGTTCATAACTTCTCTAGAGGTCTATATAATCACATATTGTATTCAATGATTTTTATCTATGTTAATTATAAATAAAAATGAAAACTGCCCACACTTGTGGGACCATTTTTTCCACACAAAACAATAATGCAAGTTTAAACCATTCTCTGTAACTTAAAATATATATATAATCACTTTTAAATTAAAACATGTATGAAATACTTTCACTTGCATAAAAATAATTATTCAAATAATAGTATCTTACCTAAGCACTTATTTTAGAAATTACCCATGGTAACTTGGAAGTTTCAGAGGTTTACTTTCACACTAACAAACATTAAAAGTTTTTCCTTTGGCACTATACTCAAACTTTCCAAGTTTTTGAAAATAAATGAAGTCTAATTTGCAATATGATTATTTCCACTTCCAGGTTTCAATTGCACTTTTTTCCTAATTTAAAAGACACTGGAATTCATTAATTAAAAAAAAAATGTCTTTCATACTAATATATTAACTTTTAATTTATTAAGTAAAATTTAAATAGCTTAAATCATAGGGTTCGAACCTTTTTTGAACTGGCACCCCCTTTTTTAGTGAATATTTCGATACCACCCCCTCCCACTCTAGAAAAATAAGAGTGTACATAATACTTGGTGAAAACAAGAGTTAAATTTTAAAAAATATTCTAATACTAATAGAATATATTTTTTAATTTAAATTTTTTCTATGCCCTAATTTTTTTACTTGCAAATCTGAAATAAATATTCCCACAAATATATATGTGTGTGTGTGAAATATTATATATTTTAATCATATATAGGATATTGTTGGAATTGAAATGCTACTGAATTTCTTCATTTAAAAGAGGGTGGAATAGAAGTTTTAGCTTACCTGTTATAAAGACAGGTAGGAGTTTTGATGATATGAAGTAATTCATAATAAACTGTTGCTTTCAAAATAAATATAAATTGACAGTTTAAGCTTTTAAAGAATCACATGTTAATTCCTGGTTAACATATTTAATTATGTTTCTTGGGGATATAATATGTGTAATGAAATGCAGTAGACGAAACATTTTTCCTACTGCTCACAGACAAAGACAACTTGTGCACTACAGAAATTAAAATGCACTATATCATTCAATTTAATGTAGGTCTGATTGTAATATGTAATCTTTAAGTTTTTCATCCACTTCCCAAACTACTAAAATATGTGAATTTTCGTACATGTGATACAGAAATAATTTAAATACATACAATCAACATAATATAAACAGTATTAAAGTTTACTTTTGTTAGCACATAATCAGTGTGTTTTTTAGGTCTTTTTTTTAGACTATATTTGGTTAATCTACCCAAGTCCCTCCATGCCATCTCAATGTCCCCTAATTTTCTCCGAGTCTTTTACTGCCCTCCTGAAAGTTTCAAATGCCCACAAGGGGGGGGGGGGTATCATCCACGTTGAGAAGCTATGACTTAAATTATACCTAAAAAAAATTATCAAAATCAAGAGAAAACCAACAGCATTTAACATATCTATCAAATTAAAATACAACAATACTTATTTATATAATTCAATAGAAAAAAAATCACAAAATCTAGAATAAAAAGATAAACATTAATGCATAACTGTGTTTCTTGTTATTAATATAAATATACAAATAGCATATTTGTCAATGTAAATTCATGTTTTAATTTAAGATTCATAGTAAATGTTTTTATGAGTTAAGTTTTGCTATGCTCAGGTATGTCTTAAGGCATGGGCCAACTGGGCCCTCGTCTCGTTCTCGACTCAACCTTCATAAGATAATGATTCGTATAATTTTAATGGCCAAATGTTTTTTCCGGTTGTATTCTCCGAAAAAATGGGAATCTCAGACAATATGTCAATTGGCTACATACGATGACCATCGTCCATATCTAGGCCTACCACCACACACCATCATTAGTCAAAAGGCGACAGTCGGTGGAGCCAGTTTGAGCGATTGTAAGTCATGCACATTTATTTGTTTCAGGTTATTGTTTGTATGAATATTTGACAATGTATGCTGTGTACTGTCTACTTTTAATGTTAATAGGTGGGGCCTACTTTTACGTAGGGGTCCAGGGCCTCAAGAAGTCTTAAGACGTTCCTGGCAATGCTTAATGTTAAAAAACGGGATAACTAATCTCTACACATTTATTTGATTAAAAAAATTATCCAAAACAAAAATCATAATTCAATTTCATTGATTTGTACGAAACATGTATTTCATTTTCACAATACTGTAATATTGATTTCATTTTGACTTCATAAATAAAAGAAATAATATGCAAATTGAATGTTTCTGCATAAGAATGTATAAAATGCATTACACATCTTAGTGAAATTATATTAATACAAGCAAATTTTTGTATTTGAATAAGAATTCCCAAGACCAAATTTTTTTCATAAACATAACACACACAAAACCAACATTAATAGATCACACGTTAGCATGGTTTCCAACAAAGTGGAAATTAACTGACAATCAAATCTGTTATGACTTAACATAAGAAAATATTAAGAAACAAATTAAATTAAAAAAGCTTGATGTCAACTGTTTAATTAAAATTACTTATAATATTATGGATTACTTACATGCGACAAAAAAATTAACACACATGAAGTTTTAATTTAATTTAATTGCTTAACTACACGGTAGTACAGTAAAATAATTGACAGTAATGGTTTAATTCTTTATATTTCAGGCCATCTAGAATTAGACGACTAGCATCTTCATCTGAGAGAAGGGATAGCTTTGTCTTTCAGTCCTGCCCTAGTAATATTTCAATTAAAACATTTTTCATGACATGCAAATCTTATTTCTAAAAAAGGGCCTGATTTTAAAGAGTTAATTACTTTTGCACCAAAGGTACTTTAAAAGCATAGTTGCACATTTTGTAATTGGAAACTTCTCAAAGAAGATTAGAGTAATATTCAAAATGATATACCTCCATTCAAATTTTCCATGCATCACTTGAGTACTGATTTTAATATTGAATAATTTTTGCAGCTCTTAACAAAATAAATTGATGAAACCAAAACTATACCACCCATAATTTTACATAATAAAAATATCACTTAATTTCTTTAGATTCTATTTTTTGGATAAAATTGATTTTATTTGTTTTAGCTTGAAGTGCTATTTCATACCTGCCAACTTCTGAAAATGATAAAGTGAAGAAAAAATTGTGTGATTGACATTTTAAGGAAACTTTTTAAATAAGACAGTATAAAAATGCCATTATTTTATAAATAATGAAGTTACTTTGATTACAGAATTACTCAGAGAATCTATGATCTATAAAAACTCGCATACTAAGGTAAATTTAAAATAACATGTACATAGTCATAAATCTAAAGAATACTAAATGAGATTATGAAACTAATGACTTAACAATATATACAGAAGCGTTTATAACAAAATACATCTAAACTCTTTTCGATTATATTTATAAAAGGATTTTTACTTGCACCAAAGTATCAAATTAGAAGTTGACATCAAGATTACAACCAAGTAATTACCACCAAGTACAGGAATGATACATAATTTTTGAGGATTCTATATTGTGCAAACCTTATTAAATGACACAAGAAACCCAAATTTTTTTCATTAAATAAGAAACATTTTCTCCCTAGTATTATTTACCATAAATGAAAACAAATGTTCAAAGGAAATCCCACTTTTTAAATTCCTCCATGAGTAGGCTAATATTTTCTCTAGAGCAGCAGCTCTTAAACTTTTGATCCCCCACCCCTTTATGTATCCGCCTGACATTGCTGACCCCCAAAATTTTGAGCACCCTTCCCTGACTCCCAACACATGGTTGAGTGATTTAAAGTTTCATTAGTTACAAGACTGCCTTTGCTATTTATACAGATTTTTAACACACTTTTTTCCCTTTAAATAAAAACACAGTAAACATCTAATTATACATGTATATATATATATAAGAATATTACAAAACACTACCTTCAAATAAATAAATAATGTAGGTGCAAATACAGGCACAAATCGATTAGGAAATCGAGATGGATGCAACTGTTATTGTTTGGGTGCACAGTGAAATCCAGTTCTTAATCTTTGAGAATGTGTTTCAACTATATATTTTTTTTAAATTATTGCATTTTAGCAATGGCTATGTACTTTCAAACAAAAAATCTTAATATTCTTTATCAAAATACATGTTCTAGTAAATATTTTTACTGGGGACAATTTAGTAATCTAGTCAAGGATGACACATCTATCAAATTTTTGGGAGATTTTTCTGAGTCTGTAAAAGAGGGAACTCTTAACATTAGATGAGACTTTCACAGAACCCCTAAAAAAGCACAGCAGATCCCCAGGGGTCCACAGAAGAGCTGCTGTAGAGGAATTCCCAATCATATTTGGAATTTTAAAAAAGGCTTTTAGTCTTATTTCATTTGCCTGAACCTCATTCTTGAAAAAACAATCCAATTGTGAACAATTGCTGCTTTATTATTTGCTTAGGAGTTTTCACATGACTGGCAATATAATGACCCCTGTGAGAAATGCATGTACTCCCCCCCCCTCTTTTTAACATGTTTCATACAATTAAATTCCTTTTTATTACATTGTTTAAAAGAATATTTTGACTTTGTTAGACCCAACAATCAAATCAATCGGCCATATGAAGCATAAAGAAAATAAACATGTGCTAAGTACAAAATTAGTCCAGTTCCAGAAAGTTGTAACAAAAGAAGAGAAAACATAAATGTTTAATTTAACGATCTGCGCCTATCATTAAAGAACAATAAATTCATTAATTATTTGGAAGAGAAAAAAGTGCTTCGTGAATTTTATGAATACTTAATGGGAATGAGCACTACAACTTTTGTTATTTATTTTCCAGTTATTGTGAATATAAAACAATAATTTAGAGCTGTAGGGAAAAAAATAGCCAGCCAATGACAAAATTTTTGTAAAAATGCATAAAATCTGACCATTTAGATATAAAAGATAAATGAAAGGCTGAAAAGTGTACATCTCATGAGCAAAACATAACAGTTAACAGGTATGCTGCTTGTCATTTGGAAAATGTTTATCAAAAACTACACAAATAGAAGAAATTTAATTGATAAATATGCAAACTTGTTAAATGGTCAAGTTACAACAGTTACTTTGTAAATGAGTACTGAATATTGAACCATAAATTTATTTAAAAATAAATACTCCAAAATTGTAAATTATCACTAAATTTTTAATATGCAATCAAACTATCTTGAAAAAATAAGAGATCAGTTTAGAACACGCTAATCACTAATCCAACTTCATGGATGCATCATCTGGAATTTACATAATACTTTTGAGTTTTCGTCCAAGCTAATTGAAATAGGAAAAAAGGACTTCCAAGTAATATTTAGAATCTTGTTTCAAAGAATTTATGCCATGTCAGTATATCAAGGCAAATTTATTTTTTTCTACTGTAAATAATACCTTGAAATTTCCTTAAAGATAATTTTAAATATTACAAAGAAGCATGGTACTTGCATATTATCGCAACAATCGTCAACTGTATTAATAACTCACCAAGTTAGCAATCCAGATGTCCTATGTGTTGTACGCACTGAATTGGCAACCATGTGCTTTGTTTCGTATAATGCCGCCAATAGGTTGCGATAATACACAAGTACCAAAAGTACTTAATTGTTTACTTTAACACAAAACACATAGAATTTAAAAATTTAATTTTTTACCAATGCCCTAATTGCCAGAACAAATATCTGCATGCAAGCATTAATATTTTTTATTTGAAAAAAATAATAAATAAAATCAGAAACAGCCCATTTAAGCTGAGTAAGTATTGACTATAACTAAAATGCACAATAAATAAGTAGAAATTACATTAAACCTGTAACATATATAAACATCATATTGATAAGTCATTTTGGATAATGCAGCTGTCGGACTCTTTATAGTACTTACCTAATATACCAAACATCAATTTCTTCAAATCAAAAGACAAAAAAAAAAAATGCTGTGATATGCAGCCAATTGTGGAAAACCACTCCTGTGCATCCAAAACAATAACGATAACAGCATTTGGTGACATTGCTTTATTTGGCAAAATTGCTTAATGGTATAATGTATAAGTACTGCCCTAGTTTCAAATTATCAAGGGAAAAATCATTGCTCATCATAGAAAATAAACATCAAAAATGAAAATAATTGCCTTAAAAAGTTTACTAAGTCTTAATGTTGTAGCTGTATCAAATGATTTGCATTATTATATCTAACATAAAATATATATTTGCTGTCTAAATAAAACTACTATATGCAAAAAAATATATAAATATCCAAGGATCAAGATACATGGTTTTACACCTATAAAATAAAATATTCATTCATTATTCATAAAACCTACACTATAGTTGCATTTCGATATAAAACTATAATTTCAAATGATACAAAACAGAAGAATCGTGCAGCCACACATTTTTGTGATACTTGCATATTGTACTGTCGACCAATTTTGCCAAATAAAAAAACATAGCTAATTTAAAAGGTCACTGACAAATGTTGCCTTCCTTATGACTTTTGGAACAAGCGCAGGAATGTTTTCCAATATTGGTTGCATATTGCAATTTATGGTGACATCTTTTGATTTGAAAAACTTGGTCGACAGCTTAATGTGCTACATTTTTTCATATTTATTCAGAATGATGATAATGATGAGGAATGATAATTATAATTTCCTCATATAATGATACGAGGAAAAATGAACTTCACAGTTTAAAACACACTAATTCAATTTTATCATTAATTTAAAAATTTACAATCAAAATTTTGAAGAAGTTTGTTCTTTTCCTCAAGAAAAAGGTACAAGGCCATTTGCAGGTTTTAAAATTGTTACTAGATTTAAAAAATTAAAACAAAAGCATATAAAAAAAGCAGTTTATGCATCGACATATCAGTTCTTAAAATAAACAGACAGAAAATAAAGAAATATTATCTCTACTTAAGAAATAAAAACAATATATGAAATAGTATTAGATTAAAAGTCGAAAAAACAAAGAAACAACACAATTTAAATTAAAACATTTATTTTAATTCTTACCAGGTACCCATTTTAAGACTTCATAAAAACACAAATCTACAATAAATAAATACTATTGGAAAAAAGTATACATGTTTTATTATACACAAGTAGATTCTTCTTATGTAATTTTGTCAAATATAATAAATTATACAATGACAAATATTGAAAAAGAACAA
This sequence comes from Trichonephila clavata, assembly GCA_019973975.1. Classification (NCBI taxonomy): domain Eukaryota; kingdom Metazoa; phylum Arthropoda; class Arachnida; order Araneae; family Nephilidae; genus Trichonephila; species Trichonephila clavata. Next base: position 16,208 of record BMAO01004222.1, on the reverse strand, counting down.
AATGAACAATCTACCATGATGCTAGTACATTAATCACTTCTATATGATTTTAGCAAAGCATTTAGCTCTAAAAGAGTAATTTTTAGACATGAAAGCAAATTTATGAAACAGAAGATGGTTGATCTTTAATAAATAAGTGTAACCATATTTTACACACAGATTCTCCAAAAGAATCTAACTATCAAACAGTAATAAAAATGGAAATCTCATTTTCATTGCTACTATTATAAATCAAAGCATGAATTACTGATGCAAAATGGCATCACATGCAATTAAAGCAAATTAATGGTGAGAACATTTCTGCCTTAAAATGCAGAGCATTAAGCAAAATGTAAAATAGCAAATCAGCAATTAAAACAAAGTAATCATTGTGATAAACATTATACTACAACGAAGTATTTTTATGAAAGATCTTTCAATTTCCTTACAATAAATAGGTAACAAATTTCTTCCTTTCAAACAAATTTCAAATGCAATTTATAATAAGTATCTAATTAAAGAGTATATCTACATTTTGCAGCCGAACCTGTTTTAACTTGGGTATCAGTATGCGCCTCATACCCTATCGTATTACGAGGGTGTAAATGCAATCGTTCCTTAATAGTTGTTCCAATCTTCATGATAGCATCATAATGTTTGACATCGGCAGTCCACACGGCTAGTTTATCACCTTTATTTCTTATCTGAACAACGGCGCCATTGACATCATCACTGGACTCTTCAAATGCTTCTCCAATCATACACAGAAGTATTTCGAGCCAATAAGTATTCAAATCTGTGTTTCTTTGAGACTTTTGCACATTCAGAAGCCACCGGCCACCTTGCTTGTTCTGATTATCTTCCCACATGGGCTTTATTCCTTGCTTGAATAGCGCATAATCGCAACCCAACGGAATTTTGCTAACTAATTCCAAATGGTTGTACAGGGCCCAGAAATCTTCAACGGTGTCAAAAGTTATAATTTCCATTAAATTTTCTTCCCAAGACTTGGTTCTATCATTTTTATAAAACCACAAGCTCCACATATTTTGCAGAGGATGCTTGATGAGCATCTCAGGAGATACTTCTTCAGTTGTAGTAGTCAAGCCGTTTTCAACTTCTGTTATTTCTGTAGACATCTTAAAAATAATTTACGATAGTACGAACTTAGAAACAGAGGTAACTACTTTCAAAACACCTAACGTGAAGAAAATTGAACTATCTTGCTAAATTCTAAGTAAATTTACGAAATCCAAAAGGATGTTGCCACTATTTGACACGGAATTTCTCGAAATGTTGACGTTGCCAAATAAGAAAATAGACTTTTCGTCATCAAAATTAGCAAATCTCTTTTTATCACATATTTCATATTAGTTTCAACATTGACCGCCAGGTCACATGTAACAGTAAGGAATTAATTATAAAAGGCGGAGAACAGAAATAATCTACACGATAAAAATTCAGAAAAAAATATTAAATCTGTCAAAAGATTTGTGAATCTTTTTATGCTTTAAAAGAAAAATTGGGATGTCTTCAGAAACAAGGGCTTTTTTCAAGCTTCAGAATACGCCAAAAACGCCAAGCAGCGCGAGTGTCATTCAAATGTGGTTGCCCGTCTGTTGGATCTTCTTACGTCTGACTGCGTCACTAAGTTAAAGTAAAAGAGTTAGAAATTGTGGGCTTCCACCACAAAAAAGAGTTCGAAATACATTTACAACTTTTAAATAGAATACATTAAAAAAATGAATTTTTAATATTTGTATTTCAGGGTAGAAATTTTCAACTAGTTTTTGAACAATATTTTGATTTTAGTTGAAAAGATTAAGATATAAGAAATTTGTTTGTATATTAAGCGCTCAAAAACAGTTCCATTACACATATAATTCTTTTTTTTTAAATAAAATTTCTAAAATTCTTTTGAAACAATTGATATTTTTTTAAAAGTAAGGAGATCTCGTTATATTTAAACATGAAATAAATATTATTGAAATTTATTAAAATAGTATTAAATATATAAATAAACTTAATTTTTAAAAAATTTTCTCTCTTATCTTTATTTATTATTACATACTATGTTTACTTTCTATAAATCTATTTATATATATATATATATGTAATGTATGAAGAATTTAATTATCCAAATCGTAGAAAATTATCCCCAGTTTTTTCCGGCCCCTATGAAATAGTACAAAAATTGTCAGATGTAAATTATGAAATAACCAAACCCAATGCTTTAACCAAAAAACCTACTGAAATCGTTCATGTGTCAAAATTAAGAACTTATTATCCTCCTGAAGAATTAAAATTAAGTCAGGAATAATAATCATTTTAATAACCACAAAAAAAAAAACAAAAAAAAAATTCACACACAGCTACACAAAACCAGACCATTGTCCTTTTACCCCTCTTAGGTGGACCCCCTTCTTTCCACTCTTAGGATAATTTTTCTTTTTTTTTAAAAAATGTTGTTGTGAAATATCACAATGAGAAATGAATACAGATCTTATAAATGTGTGAAACATGGGTCCACCTTCCAATCCAGTTCAAAATTTTTCCTGTTTACATCTCAGTATTCTGTTTCAGTTTTGGAGAAGTGTGTACTCTTGGATGGAAACAGGGAAGAGTTTGAATTAAATTCCCCTTCCTTAATAGTCGAATATACTGAGATTATTAAGTTTACTTTTAGACAAAGTCATTTTATTTTGAAACAAACTTTGATGTTTGTCCTTGATGGTATTTTATACTACAATTATGTTTTTGAATCTTATTTTTGTTTACGTTCCATTTCAAGTGTTTATTTTTTTAATTTTTGATATAGTGTACTTTTATGATGCAACGTTTATAGTGGTAACCAGTATTACTTCAACCACTCAAGAAAAAGTGAACATTTTGAACTTTGATACAATTTGAACTTCCATGCATTTTGAACTTTATCTACATTTTGAATTTTATTACATTTCTTAATTTAATACACTTTGAATTTTAATACAATTTGAAGGTTATTTATGGGTACCCATATTTTACAGTTATATTAGTGTATATTTGTTATCATATTTTATTTCTGTGTTGGAGTTTTTATGTCTGCTAGTTGGTGTGAAGGAAAATTTTTAATAATAATATTTAATTTAAAATTTAATATCTCTGTAAGGTACTTGTGTGTGTCAAGGGCCCTGGCGCATACACGTGTCTTACGGAGGGGAGGGAATGTAATGACTTCTTCTAATTCTCCTTAACTGTACCCCGTGAAATTATTTTCTAGTTCTTTCGCCTCTGACTGTTATAATCTTAATCTAATTGTACGATCGCGTAATCCCGCTCATTTGCAGCCAATCACGACTCCTGTTATAAAAGAGTCGTACGACCTTCACCGCCACTATAAAAGCTCTGAACACACGGTTACGCGCGCTTTTTTCGCTTCTTCGCTTTTTGTCATGATGTAGTCTGCCGCATCTAGTGTTTGTATATTTTGTGTGTCTATTTGTGATTACGTACATCTATGTGTCGTCCTTGTCTTACTTAAATGTTTTCAAGATGAATAATAAAAGTTTAATTAACCACAAGAATGCCATTGCAAGCTCCATTCAAAAAATCCATCATTACTACATCGTCTTATTACATATATATATTTTTAAGTTTTTACATTTTATTTTTTTCAATAAAACTATTTTCTACTTATACTGTGATTTTCATATACTGTTATTTTGAAAATATTTACGATTAAACTTTTTTATAAATGCTATATACATATATATTTTTATGTTAGTATTTCTAATATCTTCAAAAACTATTTTTGACTACTCATTATTTTAATGTTAAAAATTAATATTTGATTTACACAGGTATGCTAATAAAATTTTTAAAAAATGAAAAGCTTATTTTGACTGCAAAATTTATTTGAATAAAAAATAATTTACAAATTTTTCTTCGTTTTTTTTTTAATTTTGAAACTTTTTAGATAAAATATTAATAAAACTTTTTAGATAAAATATTAATAAAACTTTTCAACTTCTCACAATTGTTATTTTTTCTATAATTCCCTTGAATCGAATTATGTATGCACTGCCAGTTTTTATGAGCAGATTGACCACTAGACCGTGGTAGCTTAATGGTCAAGGTCACCCGCTCGTAGCTGGCGTATCATGAGTTTGAGCCTGGTACCGCTGAAGACCCGCCGTGCAAAGGAGGCCGATGCACGTTAAATATGTCGAGGGGTCCAATTCCTCTCGTTGGTGTGGTGTGGAAGTTAGGAGAGCTGAGGTGTCTTCCTCAAAACGTGACCATAGTTCAAAATAATGAGGACCTTCACCAATAGCGTTCGTGCAGCTTTATAGTGCGATGTAAATATATATATAACTCTCTCTTACTTTCTTGAATAATGTTATTAACAATTTTTACATTTGTTTTAATTTAAAATTTGTTGTTTGATATTTAATTATTGGAAATGCTATTTCTACACATTTTTAAGAGGAAGAGGATGACGGAAGATGGTACATCCTTCCCTAACTGCCACACCACATTCACAATAAAGAAATAAGAGTCAAAATTAAATGCTATCATTCTTTGCATTCGTTTTTTCAAAATGTATTTATACAAATACAAAAGTAGCTTTAATGTTATTCTTAAAAATGCAGCTATCTTTCCAATATAAAATTTGGGAGTATTTCTAAAAAATTCTATATTCATTTTTTTTTTTTTTTCAGAAACTGCCGCAAAAAAAATATACGTTCGTGTTCTATATGTTTTCTCAAATTTTATTTTTAAAATTAATGGGTCTTTGTAGTTTTTATTATTTAAATACATTTAAAAAAATTTATTTCATTTTTTAGTTAATAAACTATGTATAGTTTGAAATAATTCATTTTTTATGAGTATTGCTGGCTGCGAAAGCTGTATAAAAATTTAAATTTGCAATATCTATTCAGTAATTGTCAATTTAATTGATATTGTCAAATTTACTTCATTATTGCATTTTTTATGCAGGAATAATTGTGTTTCAGAATGAGGAAAACTTGCCGTCAGAGTTTACTACAAGAAAGAAAGAAAGAAAATTTTTACTACCACTTTGGAACACTTATTATCAACAAGAAAATTAAATGCAAATGTTATTGAATTTCATTACTTCAACATTTTCAAATGAAGATTATAATAAAAAGGAAATATATTAATTAATGAAGATAGATATCTTGACTTTATAATTTCAGACAAAACTTTAATTTCAATCCAGATAGTAAAGAATATTTTAATTAAAGTGCAATTCAATGGTTTGTTTTTTTATATATATCAAACACAAATCCATTTATTTTGTTAAATAGATTTATAGTGTAAGTATAGCAATTTTTTGTGTATCTGAATCCAACTTATTGGGATTCCCCATTAACTTCAAATATAAGAGAATGTATTCACTATACAATTAATTCTTAGCAGTGGCGTACACACACACACACAAGGGGAGGGTTTGAGAGTTCAATACCCCTCCTTAGACCAACAAGTTTTTAATTTTCGCCATCTAGCTTATGCCTTCGCGCTTAGGTCTACGTGTTTTTTTACCCCTCTCCCCCCCCCAAAAAAAGAGGTATGTGCATGCCACTAATTCTTAGACTGAATTATAAAACGAGTTTAAAAGTATTATATATTTTCTCTTCAACATCGTATAAATATTCAAAAAGAATTCAATTACTCCTTTCGACAGAAAAAAAATTAGATTTTCACGTAAAAGAAATCAAATTTATACTTTAATTTTATTTTTTTAAATGTATCGTTTATGTATTCCCTTTCCCATAAATTTCAAAAATTTTGCTAAAAAGTGAAAAGATATGTACACAATGGCGCACACAAGGGGGGGGGGGTGACCCCCTCCAAAGCCCTTGAGTTTTTTTCAGTTGATGATAATCCTATATGTATATAATGCAAAATTTAATTAAGTACTTGTAATTACAATTTATTTTATTAATTAATGCTAGCTATTAATTCAGTAATTTATTTTTTACTATTTTTTGTTAACAAAATCAGAAGAATTAATTGGTTTTGTCTTGAGGTATGATACAAGTTGGGGAACTTTCTACAATGGACCCTTCCCCCCTTGAAAAATGTTTATATGCGCTACTGTATGTACACATTAGATTTTGCTACAAATAAGTTTTTTTTTTAATTTACGATGTTTTTGATCTAAATAAAATATAAATTTAATTAGAAATTTTTGTTTATTTGAAAATAACTTTATTGGGCAGTGCATCAAAAAATGGGTAGAAAATATTATTGCTGTTATTAAAAAAATGCAACAGCAATATTCATTTGTTTAAGTGGGGTCAAAAGGAAAAGTTAATGATTTTCACACAAAAGAAAAATTTAATTGTTTGAGTTCTTTCTTAATTTTAATTATTTTGCTTGAATTCAAAGTGAAAATCCTTCGTGATTTAATCTCTTATATTATGCTTTAAGTTTATTCAATATTCTGGTATTTGAATTTTGATAGTTATTACAAAAGAAGAAAGTAATCCCTTGTTTGGTAAATATCCCCTTTTACACGAGTAAAAAAAAAAGAACAGTTTTGCTTGTCTTTCTGTCTCCACACAATCGATGAGCTCTCTTTAAAACTGCTTGACCGTTGATTTTGACCTTGCCATTTCCACACCCTACTGTTTTATATTTTCTCATTTTTGCCTGTCTCTCTTTCGAAGTACGGCATTTTACAAACTATAAATCCAGCTACATTCTGTCAGATAAGGATTCATGTTGTCAATGCTAAAAATACTATGAAAAGCCGTTGGAGAGGGGTTAAGCAATTAGTTGCCTCTATGAACACTTTCCTTCCCCTTTGGCGGAAGAAACCTCCCAACATCTCAAACTGGTACTGTGTTGTATTATGCAGAATTTGACCCCTTCGATAAAACGACCCTTCTCTATTATTCAAGCAAAAGCTGCTCGCTGTGAAATTTTTAATAGGACCCCTTTTCTTTCTCTGATAAGGATCTTTAGCTGACCGGTCCATCCGCTCACTGTATGCATTCTCCTTCCGACAAACAACGACCTTTGCAGCTGGCACATAATAAAATAAAAAAACATAGCCATGTCCATTTTTTCTCTCCCCATCCCCCAAAGAGAGTGTCTAAATGATTCGCTTTTGCGAGTTCTGGGTATTTTTGTTTAGATTTTCAAATGATTTAAATAAAGAATTGGCTGATCTTAAAGCTAGCAATTCATTTAAGTGTCCATGCAAGAGTTAACAATATTTCAGTAATTCAACCAACTTCAACTGCAATTAAAGACAAAATTACAATTTATTTAGTCTGAATATCGATGTAAAAATTAAAACAAAATTTGCATACTTTCTATGGAAAGATATTTAAATTTATGTGTTCCATAACCCACAATTTTCTAAAAAGTGTTATTGCATATTTAAAAATATCATACAAATATCAAAAACTCAGAATTGGATTTTAAAAATATATTAATACTACTAAATGCTAAAAATTATACTAACAGTGAAATTTTGAATGTGAAAAAGAATGTTTTAGAAATCACTTTTCTCTTTACAAAACAAAAATAAACGTTTTAATCAATACGATTTAGATCTTTTCAGAGATCATAGTCAATCTTCAAAAAATTCTAACATTAGATATAGATTTAGTTATTGACTAGATCCAATAAAAATATGATTAATATGATAATTTTGTGGATAGAATGCAAAAATGAGAAAAAAATTTTAAATTAATATACTTAACAGACCAATCATGCATTTCTCTAAATTTGTAAAAAATAAAAACTAACTGGATTTTTTATTTCTCATACAAAGGTTTTTTTTTTTTTTTGTCATTATACTGTAGTTTTTACCTCAAACAGTAAAATTCAATAAAATATGAATTTCTTTTTTGTTTGATTATTACTGCTTAGTTAGAAATATCAGCAAAATTTCAATTTTATTAGCAAAAAAATATTTATCTATTTAAATCCTTAGTATCCCTGTCCTTTTAAAAAGTAAAATCATTCTTAGGATTAAAGAAGAAAGTCAAATCTTCAAAGCCCTTATCTAGAATGAAATTTAAATATTGATTAGCATAATTAATTGGAATTTATTAACATTATATTCTATTGCTTACTATTCCGGAGTTCAATGAAATGATTTTATACTCGTTAGTACAATGTCCTGTAAAGCTAAATAGTTTTCTAATGGAAAATGCACCTTTTTCCGTTTGCGGAAATAATGCCTATAATGAAAGAGAAGTAACTTTTAATAGATCATCAAATTCTACATTAAAATCTAAGTTTACACAAGAACAGCTCCTAAATTTTAGGATGTAAATTCATGCAAAATACATGGGATTTGTTTCACAGTTTAAACATTTTAATGCCCTTCAAAACTATGCATTTAAATGGAAAAACATTTTTGAATGTATCTGCGGGAAAAAAAAGAACAAAATACAAGAAAAAAAATGAAACACTGAGAGAGAATATGAAATGTGATTGCAGATGATTTCAATAGATCTAGACTTTAACAGTTTGTATAACAAGCACATATTCTAGTTACTGAATATAACACATGAGTAAGTGTTACTTAGATCACAAATTAATATTACTAGTGATTATATAAATTATATTGACAAATCACAGTAAAAATTTTGATGAAAAATATAGTACTTTTTTTAAAAATTGTCTTTACATGAAGTACCTATAACATGTTGATCTACTTCAAAATATCATTTTTTTAATTGCATTCTTTATAGTATTTGTGTGTGTGTGGAATGGAGCGCCCTGAAAATACCTTATAGTTCTAAGGATTACGTGAGTTTAAAAAGCTTGACAACCACTGTGGCACATAAATTGGGTCGCTAACTAGTATTATCCTAACTTGTACACAATACCACCCGTTTCACGTTATAATTAGCACTTGCAGAGTTTCACATGATAGACCTTTGCTAAAATCAAAATTCAAATCACAACTCAGCTGCGGCTCTTTAAAAAACAATAAAAGATACAAAAAATATTTTAATATAAAATAAAAATTAATGTTCTAATTAAACATATAGAATTATTGCTCAAAGTGCAGCTTTTTATACCCAGGAGTATATTACAGAAACCTTTCATGAAATGCAGTTTCCTAGTTTATAAAAGATAGTTGGAAAAAAAATGCAAATGATTAAATTTAAGACATTAGATAATAAGTATTATGAAAGATTGTGTAAATTTCCCTTGAATATATGGCCTGATTTGAAAATACCAGATAGTATCATATTTTAATTGCGTGACTTTTTACAAATTTTTTTTTTTTTCATATTTGTTACTTCACTAAAGATTTAGAAATTTGCAGTGCTTTTATCTTAACACAATACAAAGTGTGCGTAGTTTTAAGACACATGTCGTAGTCTCCCACTATCCCCAGAGTTATTAGTTACCCTTTGCATATTATCTATGTTTGGATATGTAGGATTCATAATTAATGACTACTCAAATAATAAATCACTTATTTATTATTTCCTTAGGATAGAAATTCACAATTAATAATCAACTTTAAGAACAATAAATTATCATGGAGTGCTATCAGAATTCAATTATGGACGACGGAATACTAACTGATATCACGAGGGGAATAACACGTACAATCAAACTACACATTTAAATCTTAACTACAAAAATTACAGACCTGAAATCTTCTTCGGAAGGAACTTGGAAACTAGTAGAATTTATGAAGAGGCTGCAATCCAAGATATCTTCAATTACGTTTGAACCCAGTTAATGAATCTTTTTCAATAATCTTCTTCCCACTATCAAACTTCACTTCATTAAACTAAACTCTTAGAAACACCTTCTTAAGCAACCACGTAGTTTACTTTTCAATCCCAAACACGGAGTTCTACTCTATCAAATCGCTTAGTCATCCTCAACTCTTCATTTCATTTCTCCCTTTTATATCTCTTTCGAACTCGCTAAACCCGAAACTATCTTATTTGCATAAGTCACACTTTCAGCTCTCAGTGGGGATTGGTCAAAATAAATACAATTTAAAAAGTTTATGAGAGAAGGTTAGTGAAACGCGTAAGCACCCGTCACAACCCCCCTCCGAGAAAAAAAGCGTGACTTATTGAAGGTCTAAACGACCTGCAAGAATTCGCTTAATTTATCTAACATCTGAAAAACACTTAACCTGCACAAATTTTAACTACTCTAGAATGCCTGAACTTGTAAAAAGTTAACTCACGAACTTTATAACGCCTGCAAATTCTGAACTTGTAGAAAGTTTTAACTCTCTAAGTTAGAAACTTTAATTAAACTCACACACAGAAATGATTACTCAAAAGGGACACTCCACTTCAATTTATTGTTCTTGTACACGTTTAGGTTTCCTACAGTGCATCCCATTCGGGCGAAGATCAGGGGAAAACCTTTCAAGGAAAAAACCCTGATCATGCACTTTACTTAAGTGCTAATAAATATAAAAAATTTTACAACAGTATCTTCATACGACATCAAACTTTCATCACATCACTATGTTCAGGGACTGCTGCCCTGAAAGGAAACCTTGTCAATTTTTCTAAAACATGACATTAAATGCACAGAACTTTTATACAACTTCCTTATTGACATAAAATATGGTATACATTATATTATATATATATAGTTTAGTAACAAAATAACCCTTATCTGGTTTCATTTTCAAAAATTCCCAATCAATCGCGCTGCGCTGTTAATGTTTTTTGTTAGTATTCCTAATTACGCCGCGCCCAGAAACCAGACACTACTTATACATCTTAACTAGCTTTCATGGCCCGGCGTTGCACGGGCTTTTACCGAGTGCATACATATGTGCATTGATAAAAAAAACGTACAAAATGACAAATGAAATTCATAAAGTGTCTTTTTTGAAACTAAATTTTTAAAAAAAATAAAGATAATCAGTTTTATAATATTTTTTAAAAATATATGGCTAACTATGTTTTGCTCATTATTTTACATATGTGTATAAAATGTTTCACATATTCAAGAAATATTTTTTATAAGAATTCATAAAATTATTGGTAATGAATTCAGTGGTATGAAATTTTTTCTAACAGTTAAAAAAAACATGATAAATGAAATTGATAATAACAGTATCCATTTATTTAATTTTTGTAACATTTAAAACTACCTTTGTATTGGAAAAAAAATTGTGTGGAACCATTAGCCTGTGCATTAAATATTATATTTAAAGCACAGTTTCCAGAGTGAGGGGCGAGGACCCTGTTCCACATTTCACTCCACAATACACAAAATAAGTGTTTACATAAAGAACTGTTTTAATAGTTAATTATGTGTACACTTATCTTGCATTATTAATGTCTACATTTTTAAATTTTCAAGGGTACCAGCACATCATACATTTTAAAAAAGAAATTGACTTTTGCAATTGCAGTTTTAAGAAATTGTGCATATTTTTCAGAATCAAAAATTTATCTTTTTAAATTTCAGACTACCCTTTTTTTTTAAAGAAAAAAAGTAAAGATTATCAGTTTTATTATGTTTTTCAAAGATAATATGCAGGTATTTAATTCAAAAACTTGTTAATTATATTTTTTTCATTATTTTATACATGTAAAATATTTTTCACATGCAAGAAATACTTTTATATGTGATACATAAATGAAAAAAAGTATTACAAAATTACATTATGTTTCATAAAACGAAGGAAAAAATATTTTGAAGTTAAAATAACTTTCGTAACTTTAAAGAATGCTTGAAGTATAATTACACTGTAAACATTACATGGAAAATATGGGTTCAACACTTCAAAAAATTTCATACAACTATTAATGATTTATAATTTTAGAAATAACATTTTGTAACATTTATAACTACCTTTCTATTCGAAAAAAAATTGTGTGGAACCATTAGCCTGTGCATTGAATATTATATTTAAAGCACAGTTTCCAGAGTGAGGGGCGAGGACCCTGTTCCACGTGTCACTCCACAGTACGCAAAATAAGTGTTTACATAAAAAACTGTTTTAATAGTTGATTATGTATACACTTATCTTGCATTATTAATGCCTACATTTTTAAATTTTTAAGGGTACCAGCACATCATACACTTTAAAAAAAGAAATTGACTTTTTGATTGCAATTTAAGAAATAGATTACATAAAAAACTGTTTTAATAGTTGATTATGTATACATTTATCTTGCATTATTAATGCCTACATTTTTTAATGTAAAACTGCTTTAATAGTTGATTATGCATACACTTATCTTGCATTATTGCCTACATTTTTAAATTTTTAAGGGTATCAGCACATCAGACACTTTAAAAAAGAAATTGACTTTTTGATTGCAGTTTTAAGAAAATAGAGTGAGGGGCAAGGACCCTGTTTCACATGTCACTCCACAGTATGCAAAATAAGTGTTTACATAAAAAACTGCACATGTCACTCCACAGTATGCAAAATAAGTGTTTACATAAAAAACTGTTTTAATAGTCGACTATGTATACACTTATCTTACATTATTAATGCCTACATGTTTAAATTTTCAAGGGAACCAATATTTTGAAATTAAAATAGCTTTCATAATGTATTACACCGTCAACGATACACGGAAAGTTGGGGCTCAACAAACCACAAAATTTCATGCAAATATTAATGATTTATAATTTCGGAAATTAAAAGAACATTGATAAAGAAAAAGTGACATTTTTATTAATATGATATGTATGTGTGTTATAAAACCAACTGAAGAATACTCTCATCATATCCAAAATGCTTTCCAATGAACACCAAAAATCTATTTTATGCACCACGTCATCCGTCAACAATACACAGAAACTGTGTTAGATAAAAAAAGCAAAAAAGTAAGTACCACCCATCAAAAATACACAGAAACTTGGGGTAAAACACACCACAAGGTCCATGAACCATTGTAGATTGGACAACTTAATGCATTTGAGAATCAAGGGCATCTTACACTGTAACGTATCACAAAAGCTTAAAGTAAAACTTCACGAAAAACAACATAATTAAAAGAACATTGATAAAGAAAAAGTGACATTTTTATTAATATGATATGTATGTGTGTTATAAAACCAACTGAAGAATACTCTCATAATATCCAAAATGCTTTCCAATGAACACCAAAAATCTATTTTATGCACCACGTCATCCGTCAACAATACACAGAAACTGAGTTAGATAAAAAAAAGCAAAAAAGTAAGTACCATCCATCAACAATACACAGAAACTTGGGGTAAAACACACCACAAGGTCCATGAACCATTGTAGATTCGACAACTTAATGCATTTGAGAATCAAGGGCCTCTTACACTCTAACGTATCACAAAAGCTTAAAGTAAAACTTCACGGAAAACAACATTTTTTGTAAAAACTCTATTTGAACCATTTAATTTCCCTTGTTTCTTCGTGTCGTTTACCAAAACGCGAACGTAATGCATGGATGTAGCTCTTGAGAAGGCAACATACAACATCCCATGAGAAAATACTGGCTGGGGCAAATATATTCCTACTTTTTGAAGAGTCTGTCCCTGAGATTTATTAATGGTCATAGCAAAACCAAGCCGAACTGGAAACTGTCGCCTTTGAAGTTGGAAAGGTAGATTGCTGTCAGAAGGATGAAGCGTAATTCTCGGAATAAAGGCACGTGAGCCTTTTGTATGCCCAGTCAAAATTTCAGCATCTATTACATTGGGCATCAGTTTCCGAATAATCAAACGCGTTCCATTACACAGTCCTGCAGATGGATTTAAGTTCCTGAGCAACATAATCACGGCTCCTACTTTCAAATTAAGTATGTGTGGTGGCATTCCAGAAGGAGTTATTCCGTTGATGAAATCCAGTTGAAAATTGTTCTGTTCTTCTTGATCTTCAGAAATAATGCTGTCTGCGCTGAAATATGTAACATTCTGGCCTGGAAATCTTGCTAAAACTTGTTCGTTGATTTTCAGAGAATCCTCATTCTTGGGGCATAAAATAGCCTTTCCCGACAGATTTTCCATATCAAAAACAGATGATCCAAAAATTTCATCAACAATGGACTCCTTCACGACACATTCTTCGGGAATTTCCACAATATCTTCTCCTAATTGGCAGTCATTCTTCAAAGTTCCATTGCCGAGATGCAGAAGCCAACTTGCAAAATCCTGTTCATGGGGTTCAGTTCTCATATTCCTAAAGAGTGAAAATTGCTTGAATGAGCTCCAAAGAGGTGAATTCTTCAAGCAAGTCTCAACAATTGCTGTTCTATTAGCATGTACTGCAACAGGTAAAATCTGTCGCCAGTCACCACCAAGAACAAAAACCTTGCCTCCAAACGGTACGTCTAAGTCCATCAGATCTCTGAAAAGCCTGTCAACTGCACTCAAAGCATGATGAGGAGTCATAGTGCACTCATCCCAGATAATAATCTTCACCACCTTAAGAAATTTCCCTCTTCAGTGTTATGACGAACACCACATGATGAATTATCCAGAATGGGGACCGGTAACTTGAATCTTGAATGCGCTGTTCTGCCGCCTTCCAAAATTATAGCTGAAATTCCAGTCCATGCAACAGGAACAACAATTTCCCCCAATCCTCTTACTGAATGAATTATGGCATTGAATAAAAAACTTTTGCCGGACCCAGCAAAAGCATTCACACAAAATGCCTTAGATGAAGCCTCGTCAACATCTTGGATAGCAAGAATAACTGCATCGAAAATTGTACGCTGCTCCGGATTCAACATTGACATTAGTCTCTCACCTTCTTGCCTTTCTTCTTCTAAGTTGTAAAAATCTGTATTGACATATGCGTGAGAAATGGCAGGTTCTGGCAATCCAATGCTCATGAGGGTCATGTTGTGAGCATGAAGTTGATCGGCTATGTTGTGCAATGCAAGATCTACACTTTGCTGCGCTGAGGTGTGGAACTCAAAATCTTCAGACAAATAAGATTTGAATTCTTCCCAAAGTGCCAGAGGTGATGTTGGATTATAAAAAACGCAAATAAAAGTAAACAACTGCCTTAACTTTGATGGCATTTGAAAGCTACATGCCTCCCTCAAGCAGTTTCTCCACTCACCATCATCTTCCAACAAATTCCTAACACGACACGCCTCTTTGAAAGAAATCATTTCAACACCCTCAAAGGTTCGTAACTCTTCAAAAGACTTAGCTCCCGGAACATGAAACAGAAGCATCCGTAGATGAAATCGTTCAATGTCTTTCGGACTAACAGAATATAACCTTGACACAATTCGGTCTCCCAATCGTACACGTCTCTCCCATTTATTGTTCTTCCAAACAAAATGCTTCGGAATGTCAGCATATATGTATCTGTTGGCATCAGGATCCGTTCTGTTCAATTCAAACCAAGCTGTCAGCATGGTATTCCTTTGAGCAGCTCTTTCCAGTGCTTGACGCTCTTCATCATCCAAGAAGTACACCGGCTGCATGTTTGGCAAATGCACTGGCAAACGAATGATTGCATGGGATTTCTCGTGCATTTTCTTTTCTAGAAGTCGCCACATTGCTTCAGGCGCAGATACATATCTTGCATTTAAAAAGGTCTGTATCTCATCCCATGTAATTAGCCCCTGGCCATTGTCCTCGAAGACAACCTTTGCACAGTCATGACCCTTGTAAACGTACTTGAAGATATATTTGACGGACTTCAGCGAACTGCAGATTTCCACATTAATATGGGCATTGTATTTTTGGTGAGGTATGGGTTATACGGCACAATCCACCTATTATCAACAACATTGCCATTTATCACAATATGATTTGCGTTGTCACGACGCCTATACATTGGATAACCATTGATGTTCTCAGCAGTTGTTTCTCTAAATTGCTTGGGGTATCCCTTTGTGCAAACACCATCAACGATACATGGAGCATTGGGGTTCAACACACCACAAGGTCATGAATCATTGTAGATTTGACAATTTCATGCAATCTAGGATCCACTGTCTTGTCTGGCAGTTCTGCTGAGACTAACCGATCGATGCTCTCCGGGTCCCTTATTTTATCCTCTTCTGCTAATATGAGCAATAGATGCATGTGCGGTAGTCCTCTCTTCTGAAACTCTATGACATGAATGTCTGCAACTATGCGACCAAAAATACCTTTTTTTTTCAAATCTTGCAAAAGTGCTTTCTTCTTGATGTCGAAAATTCTGGCAACTAAGTCGGGACGATCATGAGGCTTTTGTCCAGGAAAAAGGTTGTCTTTGATCTCTTTCCACTTCGGGTCGCAAGTGAACGTCAAAAACAAGT